>JAOYMO020357372.1:0-26540 GCA_025802455.2 Iodosphaeria phyllophila | reverse complement strand
CGGTGCGCCGCCGCTCTCGCCGTGCCCACGCAGGTCGACCGCCGCGAGCCGGCAGCGCGGCGCCAGACGGGCCGCGACGGCCGAGAAAGTGCCGCGGTGCGACATCAGGTTGTGGGCGAGCAGCACCGCGTCGGGACCGGAACCGAGCGCGCTGTAGGCGATGCGCTGACCGTTCCGCTGGAGGCTGGGCATGGCGCATCGTACTGCGATTGTCGGCGCTGTGACGCGGGCGTATCGTGAACGTCAGCGAGAGACCCATGGCCACACGCATCATCCCCGGCGCAGTGACACCGACCAGCCTGCGGGCGCTCGTCCTCAGCGACTCCTCGAGCCCACCCGCCCTCGAGCTGGTCGACGTGCGCGGGGCCAAGGCGCCGGCGCTCAAGCTGCGCCAGCACGGATCTGGCGACCCGCGCTTCGACCAGCACGTCATCGGCGCCGGCGTTTATTTGTACGTCGCCGAGGCGAGCGGCCTGCTGCCCGCCCGCGACTACATGATCGGCAAGACGCACATCAAGACGCTGCCGAAGACGCTGCCCAAGGATGGCCTGCGCATCGCCCTCGCCTCCTGCTACTCGGACGACTTCAAGCGCGACGGCGACTACCTCAAGGTGCTGCAGGGCGCCGGTGGTTTTGGTCAGCTGAGCGCCAAGCTGCTCGTCGGCGACAACCTCTACGTCGACGTCGGCCCGCTCGCCGCCAAGGCGCGCACCGGCTTCGAGGAGACCGCCGAGCGCTATGTGCATCACTTCTGGAGGAGCGGCTACGCGGAGGTCCTCGGTTACCTGCCGACCTTCACGATGTGGGACGACCACGAGTTCTGGAACAACTACCCCGAGCACCAGATCTGGCTGCCGCGCAGCATGGGGCACAAGCACGAGGAGTACACCGCCGCCGCGATCGCCGGCATCAAGGCGTTCCAGTCGGTGCTCAACCCGCCTCCCGCGGCGCGTCAGGGGCTCTCCTACGAGTTCGCGCTCGGCGAGCTCTCGGTGTTCGCGCTCGACCTGCGGGCCGGGCGGACCCAGCAGACCGCCGACCACGCGGTGATGACCAGCGAGGCCGAGCTGTCGGCGTTCGAGCGCTGGGCCTCCCATCTCGAGGGACCCGGCGCCGTGATCGTCGGCCAGCCGCTGTGGTCCGGCCCGGGTGACTGGCAGGACTGGAACCCGCCGGCCTTCCCGGCGCAGTTCGGACGGATCTGGAAGGCGATGACCGACGCGCCGTTCGACATCATGATCCTCACCGGCGACGTCCACCACAGCCGCGTGCTCGAGATCGAGGTCGCCCCGGGGCGGCGCGTGTGGGAGGTCGTCAGCTCGCCGGCGGCGCACATCCCCACCGTCGAGTCGATCGCCGCACGCGCGTTCGACAAGCAGGACGCGGGGCACGTCGGCTTCAAGCTCGACATCGAGGTCCAGGGCGCGCGGCCGCGGCTGGTCGCGTACCACATGGGCACCGCCGTGCAGAACACGATCGCGCTCCTGCGCCTGACGCCCGCCGCCGACGACGGCATCGCGGTCGCGGGCAACTTCATGGACCTGGTGCGCAAGGGCCCGGCGGCGTGCGCCCCGGCGCCGGCCGGCAGCCCCGTCGCCGGGGGCGACCGCGCGTGGTGCTCCCGCGATCCGATGTTCGTGCTGCATCGTCGCGGCTGATCCGCCGATCAAGTCCGCGCGTGGTATATGGGCCCGGTGATCACGCTCCACAACAAGGACACCGGCGCCCTCATCGGTCAGCTCAGCGACAAGCAGCTGCAGGACCTCATCGACCTGCTCGTCGAGGAGAGCGCCGAGGATCAGGACTACTACATCGACTCGACCACCCTCGACTACCTCACCGAGCAGGGCGCGGATCAGGCGCTGATCGAGCTGCTGCGTCCGCATGTGCCGGAGGGCGAGGAGGGCATCGAGATCGAGTGGCGCGAAGGACCGGAAGGCCGGTAAAAACCTGCTTGCTGGCCCGTAGCCGGGCCCATACGCTGGATGGGTGGGATCCATCACCCTACCCCGACGACCGCGCTGCCGGTCTCGGCGCTGCCCGTCGCCTGCGACGGCGAGCAGGTCGCGGACAGCGGCGCCGCGGAGGTCCCCTCGACCACCGGCGCTCGGACCAGCGAGCACAGCACGGGTTCGATCCGACCGACCCGCACCACGGTCGGCCGCTCGAGCATCGCCTCGACGAGCACCCGCTCGAGCACCGATGTGAAGACCGCGATGAAATCTCGTTCATGTGCCGCCGGCCTCACTCGCTCCACGGGCGAGCAAGAGGCACACTCGGATGATCGGATGATCAGATGACGCCCGCTCTCCACTCGCTTCCACCGACGGCGACCTGACAGATCGTGTATGAGGTTTTAATGCTGCTGCGCTCGACTCCCATGGTCGTCCTCATGGCTGCGCTCCTGGGCCTGCCCTGCCCCGCGTGGGCCAGACCGGCGAAGGCACAGGCGCCGGCCAGCGCCGAGGCGGACGTCAAGCCGATCCGACGGTTCGCGCCGGAGCGCAACATGGTCGAGCTCGGCGTCTTCGGCGGCGTGATGGTCTTCAGCAAGTCCCACGACCTGTACGCCGCGACGACCACCCCGGGCGAGCCGATCCGACGGCCGACGGCCGACCTGGGGATCCGCGCGGCGTTCTTCCCGCTGCGCTTCCTCGGCGTGGAGGCCGAGTTCGCGGCGTTGCCGGCGAAGTACGCGGCGACGGCGAGCGGCCCCGGCGGCCGCGGCTTCATCTACGGCCTGCGCGGCCACGCGATCCTGCAGCTGCCGATGTACCGGGTGGTGCCGTTCGTGCTCGGCGGTTACGGAATGATGGGCGTCTCGTCGGCGGCCACGGTCGCCGGCAAGGACATCGACCCGGTCGGCCATCTCGGCGGCGGCGTCAAATACTACGTCAACCGCTGGGTCGCGCTGCGGGCCGACGCGCGCGGCTACATCGGCGCGCAGGCGAAGCAGTGGCCCGGCACCGCCGGACACTTCGAGGCGCTGCTCGGCGTCAGCGTGACGCTGAACCGCGGCAAGCCGAAGGCCGCGCCGGACCCCGACCCGGACCACGATGGGTTCCTCGCCGACGACCGCTGCCCCGACGTGGCCGGCGTCGCCCCGGATGGCTGCCCGGTCAAGGACTCCGACGGTGACGGCTTCATGGATCCGGCGGATATCTGCCCGCAACAGCCCGGCGTGGCCCCCGACGGCTGCCCGGACACCGACGGCGACAGCTTCGCGGACAACGTCGATACCTGCCCCGCTGTCGCCGGCGTGGCGCCGGATGGCTGCCCGGCCAAGGACACCGACGGCGACGCGATCCTCGACAAGGATGACAAGTGCGTCCATGACCCGGAGACCCGCAACGGCTACGAGGACACCGACGGCTGCCCCGACGAGGTGCCCAAGTCGGTGACGCAGTACACGGGCGTGATCCAGGGCATCTACTTCGACTTCAACAAGGACACGATCAACAGGAGCTCGGCGCCGACGCTCAACGCGGCCGCGAAGATCTTCCAGGAGTTCCCGGACCTGCGCGTAGAGATCACCGGCCACGCCGACGGCGTCGGCTCGCGCGAGTACAACGTGCAGCTGTCGGAGCGCCGCGCGGAGGCGGTCAAGCGCTACCTCGTGGACAAGGGGATCGCAGGCGATCGGATCGAGACGCGCGGCGCCGGACCCGACGCGCCGATCGACGACAACACGTCCGAGACCGGCCGCGCCAAGAACCGCCGGATCGAGTTCAAGATCCTCATCAAGTGAGCACACCCGCCCATTTCGCTCCGCTCGAGCCATGACCGATTGACTTGTTTCGCGCCCACGCCGTCGTCGCGACGCGTCGTTTCCTGGAGGATGGACATGTCTTATCAATACCCCTGGTCGTCGCCACGCAGCATTTGCTCGCTGCTCCTGCTGCTCCCCGCGGTCGCGTGCAAGAGCGACGACCTCACCCCCGCGGCGACGACGTCCGGCGCAGAGACGACCAGTACGTCCATCGCGTCGTCGACCAGCTCCCCGACCGACATCACCACGGGTGAGACGATCGACGAGACCACGATCGACTTGACGACCGGCGTGCTGCCCTCGACCACCGACACGTCGACGAGCGACACGTCGACCACCGACACGTCGACCACCGATACGACCACCGACGACACCAGCTCGAGCACGGGCGACCCGCCTGCGGTGTGCACCGACGGCATGGTCGACCCCGGCGAGGCCTGCGACGACGGCAATCAGGTCGACGGCGACGAGTGCACCAACGCCTGCGTGGAGGCGTCGTGCGGCGACGGCATCGTGCACGAGGGCGTCGAGGCGTGTGACGACGGCAACGCCAGCGACACCGACGCCTGTCTGCCGACCTGCGTGCTCGCAATGTGCGGCGACGGCGTCGTCCAGGCCGGCGTCGAGGGCTGCGACGACGGCAACCAGATCGACGACGACGGCTGCAAGAACACCTGCGTGCTCCCGGCCTGCGGCGACGGTCAGGTGCAGATGGGCGAGCAGTGCGACGACGGCAACGACGTCGAGACCGACGAATGCCTCGGCGTATGCACCACGGCGGCCTGCGGCGACGGCTTCATCCACGAGGGCGTCGAGATCTGCGACGACGCCGGCGACTCGACGCTGTGCGACGACGACTGCACCCCCGTGGTCTGCGGCGACGGCCACGTCAACGGCCAGGCCGACGAGACCTGCGACGACGCGGGCGAGACCGCGACCTGCGACAGCGACTGCACCACCCCGCAGTGCGGCGACGGGGTGCTCAACCAGGCGTTCGGGGAGGCCTGCGACGACGCGGGCGACTCACCGACCTGCGACGACGACTGCACCCCCGCGGTCTGCGGCGACGGCGACGTCAACATGGCGGCGGGCGAGCAGTGCGACGCGAAGGGCGAATCGTCGACCTGCGACAGCGACTGCACGACCGCGGTCTGCGGCGACGGCCACCTCAACGCGCTGTTCGGCGAGCAGTGCGACGACGGCAACAAGAAGGAGGGCGACGGCTGCTCCTCCACCTGCGAGACACACAAGGTCGTGTTCGTCACCAGCATCGGGTTCAACGGCAACCTCGGCGGCCTCGACGGCGCCGACGCCAAGTGCCAGACGCTGGCCGCCGCCGCCGGCCTGCCCGGCACCTACCGCGCGTGGATCAGCGACACCACCGGCTCGCCGTCGACGCGCTTCACCAAGTCGACGATCCCCTACGTGCGCCGCGACGGCGTGGTCCTCGCCAACAACTGGGACGACCTCATCGACGGCAACATCACCATCGGCGTCGTCCTGTCCGAGAAGAACGCCGCGCCGGTGGTCGACGACAACGCCTGCGGCAACCTCAAGAGCCTGACCCTCACCGACACCGCGATCGACGGCACCCTCTTCAACGCCCTCGGCACCTGCAGCAATTGGACCAGCGCGGCCGTCAACCAGGTCACCGGCGGCGGCCACTTCTTCTCCGCCGACAACAAGTGGTCAGCGTACCTCTGCTACTACACGTGCAACTGGAAGAAGGGCCTGTACTGCTTCGGCCAGTAGGCCGCGTTTACTTGTGGTAGTGCACGGCCCGGCTCCACACGTAGATATCGCCGTGCACGAGCACACCGAACCCGAGCGCCATCGATCCGCTGTCGAACCCCGGATAGTCGATGTAGTGGAACCGCGGGTCGCGCAGCCGATCGGGTGAGCATTCGCCGTAGAGCCCGCGCAGGTGGGCCTCCATGCCGTCCTGCTCGAGCCGGGTCTTCTCGGCGCGCAGGAACGCGTCGATCGCCGCGACCGGCAGGGCCCCGCTCGATCCACGATGCTTGATCCGGAGCCGCAGGCACCGCAGATATCCGTCCTCGATCGGCGCCGCGGAGCTCATCTGCCATTCATCGTACTTCGCGTCCAGCGGGCACCCGGCGACCCGGAGCAGCTCCGCGATCGCCTGCGTCTCCGCCGCGTACCCGGAGAACAACCGCAGCACCACCGCGTCCTCGGCGTTCCACTGCGAGATGCGGCCGGCGACCTCGCGGAAGCTGCGGGCGAACAGCGGCTGGCCGTAGACCTCGCGCTGACCCCAGTCGCTCGGCAACGCGTCCTCGGTCTGCATCCACCGCCCGCTGCTGTGCGGGGCCGTCGCGGGCGGCAGGGGCGGACGATAGGCGTGCACGGTCTTGACCAGCGCGCTGACCTTCGCCGGGTCGAGCTCGTCGAACGAGCTCGAGATGCCGGTCGCGACCAAAAAACAGTCGGCCACCGGCAGGTACTCGCCGATGTTGTCGGGCGTGATGCCGCTGGCGATCGCCAGCGGTGTGGCCCCGAGCGCCGCCTTCATCCTCCGGATCTTCGCGACATCCGCCGCCTGGCCGGTCGCGGCCCCGCTGGTGGTGACCACGTCCATGTAGCCCGCGGCGATGCGAGCGGCCCGCGCGACGTCGTCGACCGGGCGCTGGTGCTTGAACGCGACGCCGCCGAAGTACAGCGCCTTGCTGCCGGCCCGCGCCCGCGCGAGCGCGGCCGCGGCTGTCTGTTCGGGCAGGTCCTCGCGGATCCTCGCGTCGTCGATCCAGACCCCGTCGACGCGCTCCGAGATCCGCGTAAACACCTCCTCGGGCGCCAGATCGAGGCAATTGACGCCGATCCACCCGTTCGGCAAAGCCCGCGCGAGCTGCTCGTGGATCTGCAGCAGCGCGTCCCAGCGGATGCCGTGGTTGATCAGGAACACGCCGTCGGCGAAGGCGTCGCGGGCGATCGTCGCGTTGCGTAGCGCCTGCTCGGCGTCGACGACGTGAATGACCGGCAGCACCACGTGCCGCCGGCGGAAGATCGCGCGATCACGCTCTCCGTCGCTCGCTGTCATGGCCGATCGTCACAGAAAGCACCGGCGAACTCCATGCGCCAGAGCGACCCCGGCGCGATCGTTCGCTTGACACATCCTCCTTTGCAGACCATACCGGTCATTCGGAGGTGCGGCGATGGCCGTCGCGTCTCCGGCATGGAGCACTTATGACCTTTCAATCTTCCATTGGTTTGACCTCTCGTTTTGTCGCGCTCACTGGCACGTTCCTGTTCGCCATCCCTGCGGCGCACGCCGACCCGACGCGGCTGTGGAGCACCTACCACGGCGGCGAGGAGGGCGACGGCATCTACGGCCTCGACCTCGACGGTGACGACGGCGTCGTCGTCGTCGGCGTCAGCGACTCCACCACCGGCGTCGCCGGCAACGCCGTCGGCTACACCACCTTCGACTCGACCTACGGCGGCTCTGGCGACGGGACCATGGCCCGCTTCGACGCCGCCGGCGACCGCCTGTGGAGCACCTACTTCGGCGGCACCGGCCTCGACACCCTGCGCGCCGTCACCGTCGACGACGACGACAACATCATCGCGGTCGGCCTGACGACCTCGAGCAGCGGGCTCGCCACGGTCGGCGACACCACCCTGTCGGGCTCGCAGGACGCCGTGCTCGTCAAGTTCGCGCCGGACGGCACGCGGACCTGGGCGACCTACTTCGGCGGCAACAACGACGAGACGGGCTTCGGCGTGTGTGTGTCGCCGCTGGGCAACATCTTCATCGTCGGCCGCACGAACTCGACCACCGGCATCGCGTTCAACGCGGAGACGCAGAGCGTGCTGTCTGGCACGGCCAACGCGTTCGTCGCTCGCTTCGACCCCAACGGCACGCTCCAGTTCGCCAATTATTACGGCGGCGGCGAGACCGAGGCGAACGCGTGCGCCGTCGACCCCAAGGAATATCTGTGGGTCACCGGCTCGACGAACTCGACCGTCCGCATCGCTCACAACGGCTGGGACAACACGTACAACGGGAACATCGACGCATTCGTCGCCCTGTTCAGCCAGAAGGGCAAGCTCATGAACGGCAGCTACTACGGCGGCTCCGACTTCGAGTCCGGCAACGGCATCACCCTCGACACGGAGGGCTCGGGAGCGGTCTACATCGCCGGGTACACCGATTCAGTGAACACGGGCGACGTCATCGCGGACGACGGCACCTCGCTCACCGGCTTCCGCGATGGTTTTGTCGCGCGGCTCAACCCCACCCTCGACGATCGCGTGTGGGGCACCTACTTCGGCGGCGAGTTCAGCGAGGTGTTCTACGACATCGAGTACGACGGCGAGGGCCTGGTGCTCAGCGGCTACACCGATTCGGAGACCGGCGTCGCCACGCTGGATGGCCACCAGACGGTCCTCGGCGGCGACTACGACGGCATGTTCGTCGCCATGGATCCGAGCGACGGCGCGCCGTACTACGCGACCTACATCGGTGGATCCAACCTCGACATGTCGTTCGCCGTCGCCGGCAACCTCGCCACCGCGGCCGTCGCCACCGCCGACCAGAGCGGCGGGCTGGCCAGCGTCGGCGCGTGGGACACGATCTTCGACGGCGATCTCGACGGCCTGATCTCGTACTTCCGGATGTTCACGCCGTGATCGCGGCGCCTCAGCGATAGCGCTGCGCGAGCTCGGTCATCGCGGTGTTGTTGCCCCGCGTGCAGATCTCGACGAAGGTCAGATACTCGAGCAACCCCGCGGACGCGCGGGCGCCCGCGCTGCGCGCGAGTGCCAGCGCGTCCGTCAGGGCGTTCACCGCGGCGGTGTGGCGGGCGACGATGCTGGCCTCGGCGTCGTCGACCCCCCCGGCCGCCGCCAGCACGACCGCGTTCGCCTCGCCGTCGCGACGGTCGCGCTCGACCGAGCGAAGATCGTTGGCGAGCGCCTGGACCAGCGCCGAGAGCCGCTCGATGCGCTGCAGCGGCAGCCCGAAGCACAGCTCGTCGGCCGGCTGTAGCCCGCCCAGCAGCCCCCACAGCCGCAAATACGCGATCGCGGAGATGGTCTCCTGGCGCGCGTCGAGGTGCTCGTCGAGGGTGGCCGGCGTGCCGCGCTCCGCGGTCCACACGAACGCGGCGAGGTTGACCCGGAACAGGTGCACGAACGAGGTCATGTCGGCGCCGCGCCGCGCGAACGCCTCACGCAGGGCGAGGCCCGTGGCCCGGCTCGCCGCGCGCAGGCCTGCAGGGAGGCCGTCCACGAGCTCGGGCGCGACGGGCCGGTCGCAGACCAGCGCCCACACGACGGGCGCCTCGGCGGCGCTACGCTCGGCGTGCACACGATCGTTGAAGTAGAGCACCAGGTAGAGCACGCGCAGCACCACGGCGAGCGCGTCGCGGGCTGGCTCCTGCGGGCTGCAGTGGGTCAGGAACACCGCCTCGACCGCGAGCAGGCCGGGCCTGCGCGCGAACAGTCGGTGCGCCGCGTCGAACGCGGCGAGCTCGTCGCGCACGAACTCGAGGGTGGCTGCGTCGAGCGGGGTCGCCGGGAACGTGTACTCGATCGTGTGGGTCATCCGTGGCGATCCTGTAGTGACCATGCCCGGGTTCACGGAGCGGCAGCGAGGGCCGCCAGCGCGAACGCGGTGGTCAGTCCCGCGGAGCCGAAGTAGACCGGCAGCTTGCCGAGCGAGAAGAAGCTGCTCGCTCGCCACGCGCCGTCGTGGGTCGAGGCGGCCAGCAGGCGGTCGATCTGCGCGTGCACCTCGGCCGTCATCCCGAGCCGGCGAGCCGCGAGGATCCGCATGGCGATGTTGATGGCCGCCGCCGGATCGGCCGGCCCCTCCGGCTGCGCGCACGCGCTGTTGCGCTGACGGATCGCCGCGGCGAGCGCGAGCGACAGGCGCAGGCGGCAGTCCGCAAAATGGGCGCACAGCTGGGCCGCGAAGTACAGGAAGGCGTCGGGCGACGGATAGTAGCGGGTCCCGCGGTTGTACTCGCCGGACACCAGGTGGGCCTCGATGTAGCGGGTCGTCGCCTCGATGACACCGTCCCGATCTCGCAGGCCGACGCGCGCGGCCAGCTTCAAGGCATGCAGGGCGTTGCAGGCGGCCGCGGGATCCTGCTTGCGGCCGCGCAGCGCGACGCCCGGCTCCTCACCGTCGTCCCAGTAGACCATGACGACGCCGGGGACCAGCTGCTCGTCGGGTCCGGGCCGTGCAGCGCTGCGCAGCAGCTCGGCGCCGCCGCGCAGCAGCGCCGACGTGGTGAGCCGACCGGCCTGGAACAGCGCGGCGAGGGCCGTACCGGTGCAGTCCGTGTCCGCCGCGAATCCTCCCTGCTCGGCGAACATGCGGTAGCGGCGATGCCAGTGGCGGTGCTCGAAGCAGCTGGCGGTCGTATCGAGCAGTCGACGGCCGTCTGCGGAGCGCACCTGCCCCATCAGCCGCGCGCAGATCATCGGCGAGAACAGCTCGGCGGTCGCGTCAAAGCCGGTGTCGACCCCGAAGCGCGTCCGGACCGCGTCGCGCATGGCCGTCAGCGCCACCGGGTCGGTGAAGGCGGGATCGAAGCTGCAGGCGCTGGTGAGGCTGCAATCGGTGGACCGAAGATAACGGGCGGCCCGGGCCGCGGCCGCCGGCCCCGGGCGGTGCGCGGCGGTTCCCGGGTGGACTTGCGAGAGGGTCATGGACCCCGCTCAGCAAACCGAGGACCAGCGCGAGCGCGCAGCGATGTCGCGGACTTCGACGCAGCGACGGCGCGTGCGGCCCGGGCTCCCCGGTGTGCGCGCACAAGTTGTTTGTGCGCGCACAACCAACGGCGCGTGCCGAGAAGTCGCGGCTCACACGAGGTCGATCTTGAGGCGGTCGCTGTCGGGGCGAGCCTCGATGCACTGCTGGCGCAGCGCCGGCGTGCCCTCGCCCTCGCCTGACAGCAGGAACGCGTCCTCCACGGCGTCGAGCGGCCGCGCCTCGCCGTCGATCCGCAGATCGATCTGCGCGCCGCCGTCACCGTCGACCATCAGCTCGACGTGGCGGGTCGTGCCGTGGCGCCCGCACGCCTCGATGTAGCGCAGCAGCGTCACGATCGTGTCGACCACCAGCGGGCTGCCCTCGATCTCGAGCCTGACGCGCTTGACCTCGTCGTCCATGATCGCCCGAGCGTGCCCGAGCCGCGCGTGGATGTCACTTGGGGCGCCGTCGCGCGCACGACCCGCGAACACGCCGCGCACGTGACATTCTCGCGGGAGTACAGTCGAGGCGATGACGCCGCGACGACACCACCTCCCGGCCCTGGCCCTCCTGTGGGTGGCGACGAGCGCAGCAGCGGCCGCGGCCGGTGGCCTCGTGCAGCGTCCAGCGCCTCCGGCGGCCGCTCCCGCGGCGCCGGTCGAGACGACCCACCCGCTCAACCACGTCGGCAGCGTCACGCTGATCCCCGGCGCGCCGCAGCCCGACCAGCCCTTCGAGATCCGCGTCGACGGCCAGGGCACGTGCAAGCTGTGGCTCAGCGTGCTCCCGCTGGGCGCCGGCAGCAGCGTGCCCGGCTTCGATCCTGGCGCCCTCGCCTACGACCTCACGCGGCCCGCGGACGGCGAATTCACGCTGCCCGTGAACCTCCCGGGCGCGAGGCTCCCCGCGGGTCAGTACAAGCTGCGGGTCGACGCGCACGAGGGTCTGGGCGGCAACTGCACCGGGTACTTCGCGCTCGAGCTGCAGGTCGGCCCACCGCCGCCGACGCCACCACCCACGATCGCGAAGCAGCCCGGCGCTCTGCCTTCCGTGAAGCCAGCGCCGAGCGACACATCACCGCTGCCAAAGCTGTCGCAGCCGACCCAGCCGACCCCGCCGCAGGGGCAAGCCTCGACCCAGCGGCTCACCGGCGTCGCGCTGATCCCCGACGCGCCGCGGCCCGATCGACCGATTCGTGTGCGGGTCGACGGCGCCGGGACCTGCAAGCTGTGGTTTCACGTCGCCAAGCTCGAGCAGTCGAGCTTCCCGAAGCCCTACGAATGGAACCCGATCCCCACGATCAACGAGGTCACCCGCCCCGCCGACGCCGAGGTGCAGCTCCCGGGTGAGCTCGCGCCGCTCAAGCTCGGCGCGGGGCGCTACAAGCTGGCCGTCAGCGCCCACGACGGACTCGCAGGCAGCACCTGCAAGGGCGCCGCCGCGCTCGAGTTCGAGGTCGGTCTGCCGAAGCCCGCGAAGCAGTGGCCGTAGTCGGCGCCTCGAATCACCGGACCCGCGCGGCCGCGATCGCCTGCTCGAGCGTCGCGTGGGCCCGCAGGGTCAGCACAGCGTCGGCGCCGTGTTCGACCAGCGCGCTCGCCACTGCCGGTCGCACGCCGCTCAGCAGGAAGCGGGCGCCCAGCAGGCGGACCGCGGCGGCGCTGCGCTGCAACGCCTCGGCCGCGAAGGCGTCGAGCGCCGGTACACCGGTGACGTCGACGATCACGACCCGGACCCTGCGCGCGACCACCCCCTCGGTCAGCGTCTCGAGCAGGCGCGCCGCCCGGGACTCGTCGAGCTCGCCGAGCAGCGGGACGACCAGCGTGTTCGCGTCGATCGGGATCAGCGGAGTCGACAGCTCGTGGATCCGCCGGCCCTGCGCGCGCACGGTCTCCTCCACGCGACGTCGGCTGGTGATATCGGTGAAGGTCGAGACGACCTGAATGACCGCGCCGTCGTCCCCGAGCTGCGGCGCCGCGGTCACCAGCAGCCACACGCGCTCGGGGTTGCCGCGGTGCTGCACGCCGATCACGACGTCGCGCACGGCCTGACGGGTGCGGATGGCGGTGATCACCGGGCGCTGCTCTCCGGGGAACAGCGAGCCGTCCTCACGCACGATGTTCCACCCGGGATCGAGCGAGCTGCGCCCGGCCATCTGGGCCTCGCTCATGTCGAGCAGCTCGAGCGCCTTGGCGTTGCACAGCAAGATCTCCGAACCGGGGCCCTGCACGACGACACCGACCTGCAGCGCGGCGATCAACGCCGAGAAGCGGCCCTCACGTTCGGCGAGGGCCGCCTCCAGCTCGGCGACCCGAACTTCGAGGTCACTCGGCGGCATCGCGGATCACGGCCAGGATCGCGTCGCTGACCTGCTGCGGCGCCGTGACCATCGCGTCGTGGCCGGCGTCGACGCTCGAGATCGCCAGGCCGTCGGCGACGGCGCGCTCGTACATCGGCAGCAGCGGGTCGGCGCCGAACACAGCGAGCAGGCCCTGTCGCTGCGTGCAGCGGATGTACGCCCGGGGCAGCCGGTGCGCGCCGCTCACGGTGAGCGGCTCGTTGAGGGTCGCCAGCGGATGTGGCACCCGACGCTCACCGATCCACGCGACGTCGGCCGGGTCGGTCACACCGTAGGCGGCCAGCGGCAGCGGCGGCAGCAGCCAGCTCGAGTCCTCCGGACCCGTGGACGACATCGCGTCGAGCGTGCCACCGGTGCCCTCCGCGAACCCACCGGCGGCGTTCTGACCGCTCACGGGATAGGCCGCGTCGAGGTAGATCAACCGCGCCAGGCGCTCGGGCGCCCGATCGGCGACGCCAGTGATGACCATGCCGCCATAACTGTGGCCGACGAGCACGACGTCGTGGAGGTCCTCGTAGCGAAGCAGCTGCAAGATGTCCTCGATGTGCAGCTGCAAAGTGACCGCCCGGCTCAGCAGGTGCGCTCGCTCGCCCGCGCCGGTCAGCGACGGCGTGAACACCTCGTGGCCCGCCGCCTGCAACAGCGGCCGGACCCGCGACCAGTACCAGCCGCCCGTGAATGCTCCGTGCACCATCACAACGATCGCCATCAGACCTCCCCGAGAGACCGCAGCAGTGGAGCACGCCGCGAAACAGCGTGTCAATCGCGCGAGGGCCGGTCCCGGCGCCGTGTGCAGGTGCCCGGGTCTCGTCGACCAGCTCGAGCTGATACTTCGGCCGGCGAAACCCCTCCCACGACCCCTCGATCGGCGAGCCGATCTGGATGTTGCCCGCCGACGCATTGGCGAAGCTCAGCTGCAAGTCGGGCAGCGTGCCCGTGTCCCACACCGCGACCGGCACCGTGAGCCGCAGCGAGACCCCGGGCAGCTGCGGCGGTGGCGGCTCCTCGGCGTCGGGGTCCTCCGCTTCGCTCGCCGCCGCGATCACGGGATCCTGCGCGGACGCCGGCTCGTCAGGCTGCGCCCGCCCGTGCCCACACGCGAGCATGAACACGATGGACCCGAGGGCGCCCACTCGCTCGAGTCGCGGTCCGGGCATCGCATCACGCTAACAGATCTGGATCCCACGATCACCCGCTCCTGCCGACCGGCCGGCGTGTACGCTGACCACCATGCGACGCGCGGGTCTGCTGATGCTCATGCTCTCGGCCTGCGCGACCACCTCGCGCTGGGCTGACTTCGGGCGCGAGGCGTGGCTGCGCGGCGGTGGTACGCCCGCGCAGCGCTTCCACCTCGAGCGCCGTGCGCCCGGCCCACCCGCGGTCGAGACCAGCGAGACCGACGCGATCGAGGTCGTGCGCCGCACCCAGCCGATCGGCCAGTACACACCGCTCCACAGCCTCGCGCTCGGGGAGCAGACGGTCGTCGCGTTCACCGTCGAGAGGCGCGGCCTCGCGCTCGCGCTCGTGCGCGGCGAGACGCTCGTCAGCTCGACACCGATCGTCGGCGACGCGGTCTTCTCGGCCCGCCTGGTGATCCACGGCGACGAGGTCGCGGTCGTCTACAGCCTCGTCGACGCGCTCGGGTTCGCGTCGTGGTCGCCGACCAGCGAGCGCGTCGGGGTCGCGCCGCGGATCCTCATCACGAAGCTGCCGAGCTGCATCGACGAGCCGCGCGTCACCTCGCTGGTATTTGATGGTCGACTGTTGTGGGCTGCGTTCATCGCCGACGGCGGCGGCCGCCACAACGACACCTGTCACGGCCTGTCACGCGCCGACGCCGAGCTCTCGGCGACCCTGGCGATCACACCGGACGGCACGGCCAGCGATCTGCTGATCCATCCACGCCGCGATCGACCGGCGAGCCTGGTCGTCGAACAGGGCGGGCTCGTCGTCGGCCATCAAGGCCCCGATGTCGGGTTCGTCGTCGTGCGCTGACCCGAGCGACACGATCACGATCGACGGGGCTTCTGCACGAGGTACGCCACGCTGGCGACGATCGCTGCGGGGTGCGCGAGGGTCACCAGTGCGATCGCGAAGAAGCTGGGCCGCGTCCCGGGACCGCTCTCATATGTCACGAGCAGCGGGAGGAAGAGGACCACGAAGAAGACGCCGATGACGACGAGAATGAGCCAGTGCAACCAGCGGATGACGACCCGCTGTTCGCGGTCGAACAGGACCCACAGGCACGGCGCCGAGAGATACAGCGGCATGAGCAGGCTGCCCGGTTTGAAGCTCGACGCGGCGGTGACCAGCAGCCACCCGAACCAGGCGGCACCGATCACCAGGCCGGCCAGCATCTCGAACCACGGCCGCGTCGACGGCAGCAACCCGGCCACGTCGGGCTCGGGGCTGCGTGGCACCGAGACCGCGCGACCCGGCGTCAGGCTGCGCTGCAGCAGCTCGCGCTCGTCGGCCGTGAGACCGCGCGTCTGCACCCGCACGACGCCCGAACGCCGCGCCGCGGTCAGCATGTCGATCGCCTCGGCGAGGTCGCGCAACCCGACCCGACGGCCGTCGAAGCGGGCGAACAGGCCGGCATCGGTGCGCTCGACCCACACGCCGGTCGTCGGGTCCACGCGGCGGCCCGGGTCGACGCTCAGCGCCTGCCTCAGCTCGCGCGCGAACTCCGGCATGCTCGCGTGGCGCTGCTGCGGATCGTGGGTGGTCGCGCGGCGAAGCACCACCTTCGCCTGCTCGCTGCAGTCGAGCGCATCGATCTGCTGCGCGAGGTCGGCGGGCGCGAGCAGGTCGCGCCCGCCGAGGGCGAACACCGCGGTCGCGCCGAGGCCGTAGACGTCGGCCTGCACCCCCGCGGCGTGGCCCGCGAGCACCTCCGGGGCGAGGTAGCCGAAGCTGCCGACCGGGAGCGTCTGGCTCAGCAGCGCGGCGTCGGCGATCGCAACGAAGTCGAAGTCGGCGAGGTACGGGGCGCCGTGGCGATCGAGCACGATGTTCTGGGGCTTGACGTCGCGGTGCACGAAGCCCTTGGCGTGGCACGCCGCGAGCGCGTCGGCGATCTGGGCGACGATCTTCAGCACGCTGTCCCGCGGGACCCGGCCGAGCTTGCACAGGCGGTGCAGGTTGTCGCCCTCGACGTGCTGCATGACGTAGAAGTAGTGCCCGCTCTCGCCGCGGTGCAGCTCCTCGACGCGGACGACGTTCGGGTGCTCGACCCGCTGCATGCGTTCGGCGCCGCGAAAGAAGCGGCCGCGGCAGTCGTCGTCGTGGGCGAAGTCGGGGCGGAGGATCTTCAGCGCGACCGCCCGACCGTCGGGCGCCAACGCGTGCCACACCGATCCGTACCCCCCGCTGCCGAGCGATCGCACGAGGCGATAGCCCGCCAGCGTCACACCCTGCTGCAGCGGCCCGGCGACGCGGACGGGCTCGCGGTCGCCCGCCAGCGCCGCCGGCAGCGGCGCGTCGACACCCCACTGCTGCGCGCACTGCGAGGCGAAGGTGTGGAGGTGCGGCCGCAAGTCGACGAGCTGCTGAAACAACCTCGTGTCGACGAGCTTGCGGTCGCCGAGCACGCGGACCGCCTCACTGAGCAGGGTCTCGCCGGAGCCGGCGAACGGCAGCGCGTTGAAGACCCCGCGATGGTTGTCGCGAAAGAAGTTCCGCAGCTCATCGGGCGTGAAGCATTCGGCGAGCAGTTCGTTCAGCGCGCGCTGGGGCGTATCGAACCTTGATTGCATCGGCCGGTCGGCATCGTCCACCCCCGCCCGGGTCGGGTCAAGCCGCCGAGGTGCCGGTACATGCAGCGGCCGTGGTGCGTGTCCGGAGCGAGCCACTCCGTCACGCAGCAGCGTCGCGGATCCTCACGATCGATCGGCGACCGGGGCCGCGAGGTTGTCTCGCTCCGACCGCTCGTCTATCGTCGACCGGTGCCCCGGTATCCTGCGATCGTATCGCTGCTGCTGCTCGGCTGTCGGCCCGCGGAGGAGCCCCTGCCACCGGAGGTCGCCAGGGTCCTGACGCCCGCTCGGGGCCCCGCATCGCCGCCGGTCGCCGCGCCGGAGCCGGTCGAGACGTCGCCGGTCGCCGCGGAGCCAACACCCGAGGTGGCCCCGCCGGTCGGGTCGGTCGGCACGCTCGACAAGCAGGACATCCGCGACGTCGTCCACAAACACAGCGCGGACATCGGCGCCTGTGATCGCACCGGCCGCGCCCGCAACCCGGATCTCGCGGGTCGCGTGACGATCGAATTCACGATCGGCAGCACAGGCGCGGTGACGCGGGCGATCGTCCTCGAGTCGACCTTGCCCGAGCGCTCGCGCCCCGTCGCGCAGTGCATCGCCACCATGGCCGGCCGCTGGGTGTTCCCGCCGCCGACCGGCGGCGACGTGACCGTCAGCTTCCCCTTCGTGCTCACCGCGGCGCAGCTCAGCCCCTCGCTGCTCGCCCCGGGTGGACAGCAAGTCGGGCAATGGTTTCGCGTCACCGGTCACGCCGCCAGCACGCTCGTCGTCGAGGTCCGCGACACCGCGAATCGCCGCGCGGTCGCGGGCATCGCGGTCTCGCTGGTGCTGCGCACGCGCGGAGCGAAGGACGAGCACCGCAAGCTCGTCACCGACGCGCAGGGCCTCGCCGTGTTTCCCGGGCTGCCCGCTGCAGGTGACGCCGTCGCGACCATCGCCGGCACGCAGAGCACGTCGTGGACCCTCGACGGTGCGAGCACGATGGCGACCGTGCTGCTGCACGAGCCACCGGCGCCGCGATGAAGGACGTCAAGGCGCGCGATCCGGGGCGACGTCGCCAGCCTGCTCGGCGATCGGGCGCAGCTGCGCGACGAGCTCGACCAGCATCTTGCCGGGCTCCTCGCTGTGCATCATGTGGGCGGAGCGCTCGAACCACACCAGGCGCTTGCTCGGCGCCTCGAGCGTCTCGAACCACGCGGCGGCGAGCGTGGACGGGGTGTTGAAGTCGTGGCGGCCGAGGAACAGGACCACCGGGACGGCGAAGCGGAGGTTCGTGCGCAGGTCGATCCGCACGAGCTCGGGCAGCAGGCGCGTCACCGAGACGGCGCCGCTGAACTCCGCGGCCGCGAGGTCGCGCGGGCCGTAGTCGGGTGACAGCTCCATGGCCGCGAAATCCTGCGCGTAGCCGGTGCGACCGTGCACGGCGCCGCCGTAGTGCTGCAGCCAGCGGCGCTGGACGTACAACTCGGCGAGCACGACGCTGCCGTCGACCTTGGGGTACGGGGCGATCTTCGCAAGCTCGTCGATCGCCTCGCTGTTGCCGTCGGCGCGGGCGCGGGCGACGGCGAATTCGTAGCCGACCCGCTCATTGTCGCGAAACGTGACGACCTGACCGGTGCCCACATAGGCGTGGAACCACTCGGGGTGGCGCTGCACGAGCAGGGTCCCGAGGATCGTCCCCCACGAGTGACCGACGACGAAGATCTTCTGCTTGCCGAGCCGCGTCCGCAGGTGGGTGATCACCTCCTCGGCGTCAGCGAGCATTCGCTCGAGGGTGATCGTCGGGCCGACCACGGCGGGGTCGTTGGCCGCGTAGGTCTTGCCGGTCCCGCGCTGGTCCCACTGGACGACGGTGAAGTAGTCCTCCCAGCCGCGCTGCAGCCACTGGCCAGGGATGCCGGGGTAGCCGGGCCCGCCGTGGAGGTAGAGCAGGACGGGGTTGGCGCGGTCGCTGCCGCGGATCGACAGCCACTGCGGGATGCCTCCGATCTGCACGGCCTCGAGCGCCTCGATGCCGCGCGGCGAGACGATCTTGCGATGCTCGGCGATCACCGCGATCGCCTCGGCACGGCTGCTCGGCGGGGCCGCGTCCGGACGAGACGAGGCCGGCGCACACGCGTGGATCGTGAACAGGGTCGTGAGCGCGAGCAGGCGGCGGTGCATGAGCGAAGTTGTAACCCGGGTCGCCGCCGCCGCGGACGGGCCGAGTCGCGGCCATGTTAGCTTCGCGGCATGGCAGAGATGACCGAACGGCTGTTGATCGACGCGGGCATCGGACCCGGCATGCGCGTGCTCGACGTGGGCTGCGGACGCGGCGACGTCGCGCTGCTCGCGGCGAAGCTGGTCGGCGTGCAGGGCGAGGTGGTCGGCATCGATCGTGACCTCGCCGCACTGGAGCTCGCGCGTGGCCGCGTGCGCGAGGCGGGGCACACCAACGTGAGCTTCGCCGCCGGTGACTTCGCCGCGATCGATCGTGCGCACGGTGTGTTCGATGCCGCCGTCGGACGACGCGTGTTGATGTACCAGACCGATCCCGTGGCCGCGCTGCGGGCGGTGGTCCGCGTGCTGCGACCCGGCGCGCGGGTCGTGTTCCAGGAGGCCGACGCGACGATGGTGCCCGCGTCGCGCGTGCCATTGCCGCTCAACGCCCGCGCCCATCGCTGGATGTGGCAGACCGTCGAGCGCGAGGGCGGCAACATCCACATGGGCTTCGACCTCGCGCCCGCGCTCGAGCAGGCCGGCCTGGTCGTCGAGCAGGTGCGGGCCGAGGCGATCGTGCAGACGCCGACGCTGCGTCACCCCGTCGGCATGATCATCCGCGCGATGCTGCCACGCATCCTCGAGCACGGCGTCGCCACCGAGGCAGAGATCGACATCGACACGCTCGACGACCGCCTCGCGGCGGAGTGCGCGGCCGCGAACGCCACGTATGTCGGCGACATGGCGTTCGGCGCCTGGGCGCGTGTGCCCGTCTAGCCATCGCGTCAGAATCCGTTGCCGGCCCACACCACCGCGTCCGCCGGGAGGCCGGACGGTGGGCCCTTCGGATCCTGATAACCCCAGCGCGGGGCCGCCAGCGGTGTCGCACGGGTGCAGCGCTCGTGCAGGTCGCTCGCGGCGGGCAGCTTGGCCAGCCTCGTCACCAGATCGGCCGGCAGCAGCTCCGTGCCGGGCACGCCGCGGCGGGCGGACGCATGGTGGGCGAGCAGCACCAGGCCCGCGTGCAGGCCGGTGAGCAGGCCGTCGATCGCGTAGGTCCAGCGATGGCGGGCGAGCTCGACCGGGTTGAACTCGCGGCCGGTCTCGGCGAGCGGGCGTTGCTCGCGGCGCTCGAGCTTCGCCTGGCGCACCGCGTCGGCGAGCGCGAGCACCTGCGTGACGGCCTCTGCCAGCGGGCGCGTGGCGAGCAGACCCGCGGCGCGGCGGGCGTTGCTCGGCAGCGAGCCGACCGTCTCCGACGACGAGTAGTGCGAGATCGGATCGATCGCCCGGGCGAGCTCGTCGAGCTGCGCGCCGAGGTCGCTGGTCGCGTGCATGAGCGGCTGTGCGGGCGCACGCAGCTGCTCGTAGGCGTCGCTGCCCGACCACCCCTTGAGCCACTTGTGCGGGATCCAGGCGACCGAGCCCTCGTCGGCGCGGACCTCGACGAAGCTCGTGCCGGTGAAGCTGGTCAAGTCGCTGGCCGCGACCTCACGGGTCGCCAGCACCTCGCCGCGGCCGCCCTCCGAGAAGTATTCGAACTGCACGCGGCCGCCGACCACGAGCTCGGTCGGGGCGACCGGCGCGGCCTGGAATCGCCGCACCATCGCTTCCTGCGCGGCGTAGGACACGTATGGGTTGGTCCGGAAGCAGCACGGCCAGTACGGCACGAACCCGGACTGCATCGCCTTGCGCAGATAGTCGGCGATCGACGCGGCGGCGACGACCCCCTCGGCGCCCTCGGCCGCGGACGCGAAGATGATGGTCGCGGTGCCGCGCTCACCCTGCTTGCGGACCAGCCAGGTGGTGCCCTCGGGCGTGATCTCGTCGAGCAGCATCGCCTCCTGGTCGTCACCGAAGTTCATGTAGCTGTGCTCGTCGTCGACGAAGCGCGACCATTCGGTGATCGCCGGGATGCGCATGCGACCCTCACCGGGCGGCTCGGTGAATCTCCACTCGACGAGGATGCCGTCGACCTCGGCGTACAGCTCGAGCAATTCGGCCGGGACGTGCTGGGCGCGCAGCTCATCGAGGCGGGCCTTGCCGGCCTTGCGTCCGAGGGTCGCCTGCTCGACGGTGATGTCCTTGCGCTGCCGGAGCGCCAGGACGAACGCTCGCAGCTCGGCTACGACCGCGGTCATCTCGCTCGCGCCGGCGGCGGCCTCGGCCAGCTTCGCGCTCGCGTCGGCGAGCTCGCCGACCCCACCCGCGGTCAACAGCGCGACCATCTCGGCCTCCGACATCAGGGCGACGCCCATGCTGCTGGCCTTGTCGAGCTTGGAGCCGACGTTGGCGCCGTGGATCAGGATGTGGGTGGTGCGGGTGATGCTGCTGGCGATCTTCGCACCCGCGGCGACCAGCAGCTCCTCGGCCGCGGCCCGCTTCATGGTCGTGAAGGTGCCGGTCAGCGCGACGGACTTGCCCGCGAACGCCGACACCGGGGTCGCCATGGGCGGCGACGCTGCGACCACAGAGGGCGGTGCGACGGCAACGGGCGCGGGCGGTGTGACATCCGCGGCCGCGGGCCCGACTCCCGCGAGCAGGGCCGCGAGCGTCGCCTCGTCATGGATCGCGACGCCGAGCTGCGTGGCCTTCGCCAGCTTCGCGCCGGCCTTGTCGCCGGCGAACAAAATATCGGTGGTCCGCGAGATGCTGTCCGAGACCTTCGCGCCGAGGGCCGTCAGCGCCGCCTCGGCCTCTGCACGCTTGAGCGTGGCGAACTTGCCCGTGAGCACCACCGTCTTGCCCGCGACGTCCCTGGCTTGCATGTGGCCGCGAGCTTAACATCGAGCCCGCCGCCGGTGCCCTCGCGCATACGTGAGAGCTTGTCGCACCCGGCGACCACGAAGTGCCACCGGCACTATCCCGTGACCGCATCTGTGGATACTGTGGTCGGATGACGACACGCGCACTTGTGGGCATGATCTCCGGGCTGCTGCTCGGGTGTGGTGACGACCTCGCGGACACCACGGGCAGCGGCGGCTCGACCTCCGGAGCCAGTGACGCCAGCGCCTCGCTCAGCGAGACCGGTGCGACGCCGACCGAGGCCGCCACGACGACCACCAGCGGCACCGAGGATACCAGCGAGACCAGCGACGACACCGGGGACGACACCGGCTCGAGCGACACCGGAGAGACGCCCGTGGTCTGCTTCGAGGGCGACGTGAAGGCCGAGGGAGCGACCGCCGCGGACGACCTCGCCGTGCTCGCCGGGTTCGAGTGCATCACCGGCTTCATCCGCATTCAAGACACCGAGGGCATCGTCGATCTGCAGGTGCTGAAGTCGCTGCGGTCCATCGGTCGCGGCCTCACGATCACCAACACGTCGCTGCTCTCGCTGCAGGGGCTCGAGAACCTCGAGACGATCGGCGAGCAGCTGGTCCTGACGAACTGCTGGCAGCTGACCGACCTCTCGGCGCTCGCGGGCCTGCGCGAGATCGGGGATCAGTTCGCGTTCGACTGCGACGTGCCCGCCCTGCCCTTCGTCGAGCTGAGCAAGATCGGCGGCAACCTCGACATCGGCAGCCACGGCCTGGTCTCGCTGACCGGACTCGAGGGGCTCACCAGCATCGGCGGTTACCTGGTCGTCTCGTTCACGAAAGCGTTGACCTCACTCGCGGGCCTCGAGTCGGTGACCAGCGTCGGCAGCTTCGTGTTGATCGAGCACAACCCCGCGCTCGTCGACCTGGCCGGGCTCGACGGGCTGGTGACGGCGCCGGAGTACATCGAGATCACCTTCAACGACTCGCTGAAAGCGCTCGGCATGGTCTCGCTCGAGACCCTCGCGGGCGACCTGAAGATCGTGCAGAACCCGGCGCTCCTCAGCACCGAGGGATTCGACGCGTTGAAGACGATCGGCGGCGATCTGGAGATCGTTCACAACGACGCGCTGCTCAACATCGCCGGCCTCGACGCGCTGACCGATGCGAACGCGGTCAAGATCGAGTTCAACCCGGCCCTGCTCGCGCTCGACGGGCTCGGCGCGCTCCATACGGTGACCAAGACCATCCGGTTGTGGAACAACGAGGCGCTGGTCGAGATCGGCGGGCTCGGGGGTCTCGGCGAGGCGACGACGCTGCAGATCAGCTCCAACGACGCCCTCGAGTCGCTGGCGGGCCTCGCCACGGTCACCCACATCGGGAACCTGATGCTCCAGGACAACGTCGCGCTGACCGAGCTCACCGGCCTCGAGGGCCTCGAGCAGGCCGGCAGCTTGTGGATCGAGGGCAATTCGGCGCTGGTCGACGTCGACGCTCTGATGCTCGGCGCCGGTGGCTCGCTGAAGTCCGTGTCCGAGTACATCGGGATCACCGAGAACGAGGCGCTGCCGACCTGCGCGGCGCGGGCGGTGCACGACGCGCTCGCCGACGAGCCGGAGTTCTTCTGTTATCAGCCCAACCTCGCCGACGCCTGCGCCGACGACAAAGATCTGTGCAACCCGCTGCCGAACCCGTGAGCGCCAGGATCACCGACGCAGCGGGATGAACTTGCGCAGCCAGTCCAGCGCGGCCTGCTCGTCGGTGAACAGCCGCGTCGGCAGCCGCTGCGTGCTGAAGGCCAGCGCGATGTTGCCGAAGGTGCGGCCGTACCCGGAGTCGATCAGCAGCGCCATCGCCAGCGGCCCGCGCTCCTTGAGCGGCTTGCCGTAGGCCTCGCGGACCCCGGGCTCGGTGAGGAACTCGCCGCGCGCGTCGACCATCAGCGGTCGGCGCTCGTCGCCCGCGAGCTCGACGAACGCCGCGAAGTGGGCCGCGACGTCGGCGAGCGTGTGACGCACGCCGGGCTTGTTGCGGTGGACCACGATGCCGTCGGCGCGCAACCAGACCTGGCCGGCGCGCACCTCGAGCTGCTTGATCGGTCGTGCTGGATCTTCGGTCATGGTCTGTGTCTGGCCTCGTCTGCGAGCGCGTCCGCGAGATCGGCGTAGCAGGGCACGCCGCGCAGCGCCCCGTCGCCGGTCGCCAGCCACGGCGCGAGCCCCGGTTGCACCCCGGACAGCACGCCGCGCACGCCGATCATGCGCAGCGCCTGAAACACCCGCGCCAGGTCGATCGCCGTCGAGACGTCGCGGAACAGGGCGCCGGTCAGGTCGATGACGACGGTGGTCACGCGCCGGGCCGCCGCTGCGCTCAACAGCCCGTGGATGATCTGCCCGGTGCGAAACGAGTCGAACTCACCGATCAGCGGGATGCACAGGGTGCTCCGGCTGACCTGCAACAGCGGCAGCTCGCTCTGGGTGAGCAGCTCGACCTGGGCCGCGATCTGATCGTCGCGCGCCTCGAGCAGCCCGAGCGTCGCCGAGTGATCGTCGAGCACGTCGAGGCCCGCGTGACGGACACGGGCGAGCGACGCCGCGTGCTCCCCACCCCCGACCACGCGCTCGAGGTCCTCCAGCGCGCTCAAGAACGCAGCCCTCAGTTCATCACTCGCGGTCATGCGTGATTCAGCGAGGATGGTAGCAATTTCTCCGGACCGACTCTTTGCGATCGTCCGGCGCGTCGGCGCGCTTTCACGCCCAGGGCGCCGAAGTCCCGACCTACCGCGACCCGCGTCGGCAGACCCGCCGCGGGATCGAGATCTCGAGCGGCCGCCCGCCGCGCCGGGCGGGCTACTTGGTGACGACGATGGTGATCGTGAACGGAGCGCCCTGGCGCTCGCCGACGATCGTCCACTCGTCGCGCGCGCGCAGCTCCTTGTACGCCGCGGCCAGGTCGTCGGCGGTGCGCAGCTGCTTGCCCGCCAGCTCGGTCACGAGGTCGCCGTTCTTCAGGCCGACCGTCTTGAACGGGCTGCTCGGGCGCACGCCGTAGATCTTGAAGCCGCGGGTCTCGCCGTCCTTGAGGCTCGGCATGAACCTCGCCTGCCGTGACAGCGCCTCTCCGTCGGATGTCAGGAGGTCGAAGCTGGCGCGGTCGATCGTGCAGCGCTCCGCGACGCACTGGATCGTCGACGTCGCCGCCTCCTCGGGCGTCGGCTCGGGAGGATCGAGGATCTTGGCGGCGGCTTCGCTGTCGAGCAGCGCCAGGGCGGTCCGCGCTCCGTTGAGACGCTCGGTGGCCAGCTCCTCCTTGAGCAGGTCGAGCTCGGACCGCAGCGCGGTGATCCGTGCCTCGTGATCGTCGAGCATCTCGCGCAGGCGGGTCAGCTCCCCCGCGGACCCGCCGTCGCAGGCGGCCAGCGCCAGCACCATCATTCCGGTGACGAGCTTCATCACCGGCGAGCAGACCACGACGCCGGCCCCGAAGTCGAGGCGCAGCGGCGGGCGATCTCGACCTCACCACGAGGCCGGGCGATAGTCCTTGAGCAGCTGGCCGTGCACGCTCCGCCCGGTGCGCATGCCGGAGAAGATCGGGTCGCAGATGCGGGCCGCGGCGTCGACGGCGTCGAGCGGCAGCGTGAAGCCGCGACCGCGCATCGCGTCCGCGACCGCCGCGGGCTCGCCGTTGGAGAACCACCCGACGTCGACGCTGTTCATGAAGATCCGGTCGCGCGCGTAGTCGGCGGCGCAGCTGCGGGTCAGCATGTTGAGCGCCGCCTTGGCCATGTTGAGGTGCGGGTGGCGGTCGTCCTTCTGGCGCCGCGAGAACTGGCCCTCGACCGCGGCGACGTTGACGATCCACTTGTCGGACAGCGCGTCGCGGGCCATCGCGGCGCGCAGCTTGCCGGCGAGCACGAACGGCGCCGCGGTGTTGACGAGCAGGACCTCGAGGCACTCGGCGGTGGCGACCTCGTCGAGCCGCGCCATCCAGCTGTTGCTGGTCCGCAGGTCGCAGCCGCCGTCGACGGCGACGATGCCGGCGCCCCCGGCGACGATCGCCGAGACGGCGTCCTCGGGCAGCACGTGGATCTGCGAGAGCATCGCCGAGCGCGCGACCGGCTCGCCGCCGATCGCCGCGCCCGCATGCTGACCCGCGAACTCGCGACCCGCGGCGAGCACCCGGCGCACCGGCGTCGTCAGCTCGCGGTCCGGCGCGCGCTCGCCATCGATGAGGTGGGCGAAGAACGGCGCCGGTCGGCGCACCGTCTGCGCCGCGTTGTTGACGAGGATGTCGAGGCGCACGACCGTCGCGGCGACGTGCGCGGCGAAGCCCTCGACCCACCCGGGCGCGCGGAAGTCGAGGCCGTAGAGGTGCAGGCGCGCCGACCAGCGGCGGGCGTCGGGCTCGGCGGCGAAGCGCTCGGCGGCGTCGCGCGGGAACCTCGAGGTGCCGATGACCACCGCACCGGCGCGCAGCAGCTTCAACGCGGTCGCATAACCCGCCCCGGTGCGCGCTCCGGTGACGAGGCCGACGCGACCCGAGAGGTCCGCGGTCTGGTCGCGCTTGTCGAGGTTGATCGCGCCGCAGGCCGGACACAGCGCGGGGTACCGCGGGTGCGCACCGGTGTGGCGGTTGCGACACGCGTAACAGCGACCCGGTAGGCCCGCAGCTTCGCGCTGCACCGCCGAGCTGCGCGACGCCAAGGCCCGCCACCTCGGCCAGCCGCTGGAGGTGACCCGGCTGCAGCGCTGGGACACGATGTTCTACGCCGAGCGCCTGCAGCGCGACCGCTTCGCCGTCGACGACGAGGCCTTCCGCCCGTACTTCCCGCCGCAGGAGAGCCTGCGCTTCGTGATGCGCGTGGCCGAGAAGATGTTCGGCGTGCGCTACGACAGGATCGACTCGGCCGCCACCTGGGCCCCCGACGTCCAGGCGTGGGCCGTCACCGACGTGTCCGGCAATCGCAAGATCGCCA
>JAOYMO020356386.1:0-26546 GCA_025802455.2 Iodosphaeria phyllophila | reverse complement strand
CGGCGCAGGTCCGAGCCACGGTCAGATCCTCAATCCTCTCTTTTATTGTATCCAGCTCCCTAAGCCGGTCGACGTCAGACTGCAATCCTTGTTGGCGGGCCTCGAGGTTCCTGAGTGTTTCTTCCGTCGACGTCAGTTGTTGCTTCTGGGTCTTGAAGTCCGAGTGATGTTCTTTTAATTGATCCTGCCACTTCGACATCTCTCCCGGGGCTGCCGCTCGAAGAGTCTCATGGAGCAACTGGATGGGAGTCAGGCCAGCGAATTCGGCGACCTTGTCTTGCGGTAGGAATTGGCAGAGGTTATCGATTTGAATACGGAATTTGTGCATCAGTTGTTTGATTTTCTCGTGGGTGCAATCGTGCCCATTGAGAGAGAATTTCCTGGAACCGCTCTCTTTGAGAATTCTGAGCCGAACCACCCAGTTTTTCGGGTCCTTAGATCGTTTCTGTAGTTCGATCTCTACAGTGGCAATGTCCGCGCCGTGCTTCACAAATTCACCAACATGGCTGGCTCGACCAAGATGCTTAGGACTATAGCCAAGACCGAGACATATGGCACAGACTAGGGAGCTCTTACCCGTACCATTCGGCCCAATGACCATGTTTAGGTTGGGACCCGGACGAAATTCGGCATGAGTGTATGTGACGAAATTCTTTACCACGACCCGAACAATCGCGCCCGGCTCAAAGCCGCTGGATGGCGAAGGACCGTTGTGGGTTACATTGTTTTCTTCCTTGGCTCCCACGTCAACATCGCCGTCCGCATCGACCTCTTCCCCGTCTTGTTCCTCCTCACCCTCCACCTCGCCATCGCCGTCACCTTCGCCTTCGTCTTCGTTTTCATCCACTTGGGTCCTCAAGTGTCTTGGCCGCTTAATGGAGCCAGCAGCGGGCGACTCATCGGCTTGCCTACTCACGGGCCGCGAGTGGTGGCGTGCTGATAACCTGGGCATTCTCGGCAGTTAGATTGGCCAGGGCGGGGATTGGCGAGGGAGGATGAAGGAGTTGATTGCATGCGGGCTTGGGGCATTAGTGCAAGCTAGGCATAAATCGTACGGTAAACGGTGACTAGTTATGTTGTTATTTTGTCGAAACCTAGTCCGAGTATTAGGATAGTGAGCGTTCGTAGAATTATCGGTCTACGATCACGATTTAGTTACGATCTCTAGATATCATGTGATAGCTACTGGCTTGCTTCGTTTACCTATCACCTTCCGGGCCATGGCCAGGCAGAACACCATGTCTAGGATATTCCGAATCGTGCAGCAGTAATGCATTTGCTGGAATGCTGTTTTGTAATAGTTGAAGCTGCAGATGTGGAACCACTGACTTGTGCCGTTTTGATAAGGCTTTTGGTGCAACAGCGTGAAAATACAGCCCGCAACATGAAGTTGACGATGAATCTCGCGCAATTTAGCAGCACGCGACGCGTCGAAGTCGCTCTTGCCTAAAACGCGCCTATTAGATTGTTTGGCATGGGTACGCGAAAATTGAAAAATGAGCTCTCCGCAGCAATTTTCGATCATGTGAAAATTCGGGGCTCCAATGCCCCACCAGCCCACAAGCAGAACAAGGGCTGCACCCTATCTTAGCCGCTGCAGCCTGCAGGTAATCCCGGCTTGTACTTCGTACTCGGCCAACGACATGTCTGAAGCTTGATCTCCAGCTCAAGCTTTCGCTCCCACTTTCAACTTACAACCACAATTATTAGCATTCAAATTTGCGAGTTGAGCTACCTTACCATCATGGGAATTCTCTCTTGCTCTTTCCTTCTTCAAATGTTCATTTTCGAAGAAATCTATGTATCATTAGTCTTTCATTAGCCCTGATAATTCCAGAGAGGCCACCCCTGTGTCAAGTGACAAAAACCAACGAGCTCCACAGTATTCATCATAGATTCGACCAGGACCATGACAGACCGGTAACGGTAAATTTTTCTTGTTTGGCGTGATATGTCCTTGATACACAGAAAATGAAGGAAACTATCGATCCAGGCTTGGGTGAGCCCATGGACAACCACGCCCTGGAGTACTCCTCGAATTCCGAGTTCTTTCACCAAGGGAACAAGTTCTGGCTCATAGCGGAACTACCATATCCGTTTATACGCGGAAAACGTACGAAATGAATGAAGCATGTCAAATTTTTCAGATGGTCTGAGCCGGAGGCATGACTGCCGCAGAAACGATGAATCCTCATGGCTTTGGGGGAAACTGAACGAGGCACCTTGTCAGCCTTCATGTTGTCTGTGGCGACGGTTGGCTGGGTAGATCAAGTCCCCAAATCAGAAAGTTGGATTATGAAAGACGCATCCAGTCGTTATGTATGACGGTCGTCGTCTCTACTCACAGACCCCATCTCCTTCCCCTTTATGGAAATACTCTGAGAGTTCTGCTATGGCGAGGGAAGCGACGGCTGCCAGTTATAGGAACGTCCTTAAGGACTTCTATCTAGAGGTA
Organism: Iodosphaeria phyllophila; assembly: GCA_025802455.2. Lineage (NCBI taxonomy): Eukaryota > Fungi > Ascomycota > Sordariomycetes > Amphisphaeriales > Iodosphaeriaceae > Iodosphaeria > Iodosphaeria phyllophila. Next base: position 24,091 of record JAOYMO020356386.1, on the reverse strand, counting down.
AGTTAGCTTTAGTCCAAGACCAGCTGTCATAACGAACCACTGGTACAGATATCTAACAGTATTCTAGTGAAGTTCAAGTCTCGAGACGAGTTTCTATAGACCAATATATCCATTCTACTATCTGGTGTGAACAACGCATACGATTGAGCAATCATGTTGAACGACGTCGAATAAAATTCTTCTGTGTCCAGCCTTCTTCCGATCGTGTATCTGAAACATAGTTGTTTACTACATTGACATGATAGAAACCACTCAAGCAAACGAAAACGCCCGGTTGAGAATTCAGTCTTTTCGGTCTCAAAGTATGGTGGGATTACAATTTTGAGTGTGCATGAAACGCTGAGCTACTATATATAGGATGAAGTTTTAGACGCCTGTTTGCAGGAATGCTCAACCATACAGCGTTCTGGAAGCTCTAGGCTAAGGAAGGTGAAGAAGGGTGCACTTGGGGATTTCGACAGGTCATCAAGCGCTTCCGGTTTGCCTTCAAATTATTATCTCGGCGCCTCGCCTTCGACGACAAACAACAGGTACTTACAAATTGCAATTCCCAAAATCAGCTACACTTGTGTTTACCAACTCCAAGCTTGGGCCTGAGGGGCTGCGAATCGAGACATCCCAACCAGATTCAAAAACATACAAACCCACCTGCGGCGACTGGAATTTCCCGAGTAAACTATCTTCATTCCAACGCAAAAACAGCTGAGACCGCCAAAGAAAATTGCACTCACATCAGCGACTTTAACCATAGCCTTCACCGCAAACATCTCTGCCTGCAGATGCTAATCTGTCCGGCACAGCGACTATATTCCTGCAAGCTTCTTGCAGGCTGGAAATAGTCCCGCTGTGTTTGATGCAAGCATAGACAGTGATACCACCGACTGGAACGTTATTTTCCTCTTCCTCCCGCCCGACGCGACAGGTCCATACCCCACATCTGACCTTGTCTCGACGAACCTAGGCGGTAGGAACGGGGAATTTGAAGCCGCCTCGGGCTTCGTTGATCTTGCTCCGACAAGCTACCATCGCACCTTCCATTCATACAAGCTTCCATACACGCAAATTTATCCCCCTTCCCCACTATCTACCACACTCTACAAGCTTGCAAGCTTAATCCATTCCGTGGAAAAAAGTGCAGCTACCCTCGCCCATCTTTATCGAGCCACGCGACTTACTTTTCCGGGCATGTTCTCATAGCCACTTGCAATATTCGTTCATCTTCTAAAGACAATACCTGCAGTGGAATTTGAGCTTTTCTCGAGTGTTTCACAAGTCTTTTCTATCACGGCGGTGCAACCCATGTGCCGGAATTGCTTTTCAGTACCCAATGGATTCTGATGCCCAGCGCGAGCCGCTAGGCGATGCGCCTACTCGCGCCAATAGAACCCCAGGGCGTCTATCAGTTGCTGAAAAAGAAGCATTGGAAGGGCGATTCATGGTCAACCCTCTTCTGTCCAGCCCTCAGTCCAGAGGACCCAACTCCACCCCCACCCGTGCCGCGCCCCAGTCTGCAGATTCTGGACGCCTATCGCCTTCTCCTGTCATGGCCACTCGTCAACATGATGAGCAAAAGCGCGCTTCCGATATGTCTGGTATAAGCGCCGCTTCTGTCAGCCAACGCAAGACTCATATCGGACCATGGCAATTGGGCAAGACTCTCGGAAAGGGATCGGCCGGTCGAGTGCGCCTTGCACGTCATTACATCACGGCAGAACAGGTGGCCGTCAAGATTCTACCCAAGCGTGGGTGCGAGATGACGCAAGCTAGCAGTCTTGCCGACTTGGACAAGTGGGATCGGGATAAGCCCGAATACAAGACAGAGAAGCGCATGCCTCTGTCGATCGAACGGGAGGTGGCCATTCTCAAGCTCATTGACCACCCCAACATCATGAAGCTTTATGATATCTGGGAAAACCGGGCTGAGATTTATCTTGTTCTCGAATATGTGGAGAAGGGAGACCTCTTCGAATACATCAATCGGTACGGACCTCTGGCCGAAGAGGAGACCATCTTCTTCTTTCGCCAAATCATCGGCGCACTGGATTACTGTCACTCGTTCCACATTTGCCATCGCGATCTTAAGCCAGAGAATATTCTCATCACTGGTGATGGTGAAGTGAAGATTGCTGACTTTGGTATGGCGGCTATCCAGCAAAGTCCCAACCATCGTCTCCGAACCGCATGTGGAAGCCCCCACTATGCTGCGCCCGAGCTGGTGAACCGTCGCACTGGTTATCACGGTGACAAGATTGATATTTGGTCTGCTGGCATTATTCTGTATGCCTGTCTCTGTGCTCGCCTGCCTTTCGATGGGCCTGATCTCCCCCAATTGCTTGCCAAGTCCAGAACCGGCATTTACGATGAGCCCGCCGAGCTGTCAATTGGTGTTCGCATGCTCATCCGCAGCATGTTGCAGGTTGATCCGAAGCATCGCATCACTATCCAGGAGATCTGGGACACTGAGTTCATGATGCAGTACGATTACATGGATGATCTGAACGGCAAGCGCTACACAGATAATTTAGATGACATTCGAAAGCATGGTCGCAGCACCAAAGTGGTCCCTGAGGACGTCGATGCGCATACTCTGCGCCAGCTCAAATCGATGTGGCACATGTTCACGGAAGGTGAACTGTACAACAAGCTGATCAACGACGAGTGAGTTGTCTTTTTTTGTCTTTCTTTTTTTATACCTTCTCCTTTTCCCATCTTTGACCCAATTTGTATGTGTCGACGAGTGTATATATAACATGCACAACATGTATATCTGTTTCCTTTTCCTTTATCTTTTTATTTTTCAATTTTCTTTTCGATTTCTTTTCGATACTAATTCTGCACATGTAGACCCAATGATCAAAAGCTCATCTACTGGTTGCTCGTGAACTATCGCGAAAAGCGACTGGAAAATTATGCTGGCGATTTGACGCACTCGCCGAGTGACTTCCATCATCTCCGGCCTGCGAACCCCGCGAACTGGAAGAAGAAGTTCACGACGGCCTCATTCCCCGCCAAACATGGCAGAACCCCCTCACGGTTCACCGTGATTTCTCAAGTCCCGACGGAGGACATGAATGCATTAGAGACAGCTACAGATGGTGGTCAGACAACCAGAAGCTATGATCCGTACAAATCTTCGCGGGTAATGGATTCAGAGATTGAGGCTAGCCATGCCAAGATTACAGTGCATCGCAATGACAGCGCTGCTGTCGGTTCCCTCCGGGGCAAACAGGCTCAAAGATATCCTAGTGTTTCCGCTCGCACTAATTCTACATATTCGCGACGGGGCGCTCAACCCCAGCCGATCATGGCGCCAACCAACCTGGCATACTCAAGAAGATCTCTGACTTCGACTCGCAGTGCTGAGGGTCATCCATGTGTACGGCCTGCTGCCCACCACAAGCGGGGTGTCGTTTTCTCTCAGATACGCAAGCGTGAGCCTCAGTTTGATGAGCCCCACTTCGATATAGGTGTCAACGATAGCAATGCGCCCATTGCGAGCTCGAATGAGAGAAACGCGATGTCGCAGCAGGGACGCCGAACTCGCGTCAACACACAATCTCTGTCCAACTTCTCGGACATTCCCATGGATTTCAGTCCTCCTTGGACAGAAGAGCTGAGCCATTTCAGCTCTGTCATCGCCAAAGATTGTGATGAGGCGTTCAACTCCTCGCCCTTGTTACCCGAGACGGGTACCCTCATGGATACGTCTTTCATTGATACTTCAAGCCCCAGTGTACAGCAGCTAAGCCAGGCTTCGTACTCAGCAGCTCCGCATACGCCAGGCCAGAGTCTCCCGGGTCCGAGCCTCCGGCGTGTATCCCGTCCCTGGGATGAGCGACCGCTGCCCCCCGCTCCTGCTCCGTCCGACTCAGTCCTTCGTGAGATTATGGAAGCCAAGCAGCAAGCCGAGCGACGTGCGGGTGATTCAACGACATCGCCTAACCATGTTATTCGGATGGTTTCGCATCTCAATAGGCTCGTTCCTCCCGCTCTTAATCTGAGCCAGACTGAACAGGATCGTCGGGTCATTTCCGCCCCGAGCTCTGCTCCCATCTATTCCCAGTATAGCACTCAGTGGGGCAAAGACGCCATTCCGCTACCCTCGATAAATGAAGGCCAGAAGGATCCATGCGCTGATATACAGAAAGATAGAGTTGAAGAGGGGCGATCCCGTGCTGTATCAGCTCCGACATGGGAAACCCCCGATGCGGCATCCACACCTGCGGCCGTTGCTAAGCACAAAGGCCTCGAGTACCTTTCTCGACAGGACAAGACCATCCGTGTCGTGGACTCTCCCTCGGCTAGACCCAGAAATCAGAGTCCCACCAAGGTGCTGGCTCCTCTATCGATTCACAAGAATTTGTCTCGGGGTATTACCACGGAGGCCATGCAGTCACAAAAGCAACTCGATCTTCGTCAACGATATATGCAGGAGGAGCGACGCGAAGATGTCATCGAGAGTCCCTCCACCCTACAGACTACCGTCTCAGGCTCCACTTCCGCGGGACCTATCAAGAAAAGATCGTGGTTTCGAAGAACATCCAAGGAGAAGGACGACCTTTCTGGTGGCTCCAAAGGGGGCTCTAGCTCTGAGAACAGCCCTGTGGACGACGCACCATGGACTGATACCTTCTCTCTTTCGAATTTTCCCATCCCGCCCGCTAAGAAGCGGAGTTTCACTTTTGCCTTTTGGCGTAGCAACAAGGAGACGTCGAATATGAAGCTGTCCCTGGGTGAAGACGACGAGGTTGAAGAATCCCCGAGCCCCGAGCCGGTGAAGTTATCTAACCGCACCAATCGTCCACTTCACAAAGAGCAGCAGATTGAGGCCGTCGCCAGACGTAATATCGAACCTCAACAGAATTGGCTCGCCCGCTTGTTTCACATCAAGCCCGCCACGGAACATCTTTGCTTCAATGTTCCGCGTCAGCGCACGCGTCAGGAGATTGCCGCCCTCCTCAAAGACTGGCGTCGCTACGGCATTCGCGATGTGCAAGTTGACAAGCAGCGCAACATCGTCTTTGGTCGTGTTGCGAAGAAGAACTATCTAGACATTAAAGAGGTCTCCTTTGCAGCCGAGATCATGACTGTCATTGAGCACGGTCGACGAAACCCACTGAGCATTGTCCGCTTCACTCAGGAGCGCGGTGCTGCGAGTAGTTTTAACAGGGTCGTCGAAACCCTCCAGTCCGTCTTTGAGATGCGCGGCTTCCTTGTGTCTGACAAGCGCAAGGTCAAGATGATGGTTAAGACCCTCCTCAACTCTTGAAAGCGGGGAGCAACTGACCTGTTCGTCATTGTCATCCGATTGTCAGCCAATCACATTCATGCCTGGACGAGAAGAATGTTTTGCTGCCACTAGATCTGTCAAGTACGCACTATGTCCGGGTTTCCGTTCACTCATCCGTTATTCATTGTCCGCCATAACCGTATGAAGAATGTCTGTCAGGCCTCCTCATTCTTCTCTTAGGAATGTCCAAAAAGCAGCCTTCCGAGTATCTTCTACGTGTTTTCGGGGGTCTTGGATGTGTCTAAACATTCACTAGCCCACCCCACCCCCACAACGGGTCTGGATAAATCGGGTTGACGATGAGATATCCTTACCTTGTCGCATGAAATGGAGTTCGGTCAGGCGCAAAAAAAAAGTTGTTTCTTTTTCACGCAGTCAGGGGCGTGGCATGGAAAAAGACACAACAAAAATCTGGATGTGTTAGTTCATCTGAGATGGAGAAATGACGATACTTGTGTCGTTGCTGGATCCCGAAATTCAGGGGGACGGAACGTGCCCCGGGCCTTGACGTATGTGGGATAGCCTCAATTCCTTTTCCTTTTTTTCTCGGTTTTCACTTGTCTTGCGTGGTCTGTTTTCGCTTTTTTCTTTTCCTTTTTCTTTTTTTCTGTCTTTCCCCTTTTTCGGTTCCATTTTTTTCTGTGCCGACGATAATGATTGATGGATGGATGGATGGTCGAAAATGGAGGATCCAAGTACACACGACGAGCTGGAAAAAAAAAGACGCGAACAAATTTGCACAGTCTTGGTCGACGATTAACCTTGCTCCTACACTATAGTGCGGCTTTCTTTCCTTTCCTTGTTTGTTTTCCCCTGTTTCTTTTCTTTTTCTTTTTCTTTCTTTGTCCTTCTTCAGTCTTTTCCTTGTTTTTCTTCTTCATTCGGATTTTCTTTCGTCTTTTGTCACGCATGGAGTTGGAGGGTGCACAAAACCCTGATCCGGAAAAGGTGGACCGGAGAAGGAGGCATGGTACTCGTCGACCGAGGGTACTCGACGAGTGCAAGGAGTCCAAAAAATCGGAAGGGTGTGTCTCGCTCGACGACTGTGAGGGAAAATTCACGCCCGGCTTTGTCTATGCGAGCAAGGCAGGGCGTGTCCTGTTGTGGTTGATTGGAGGAATACGAAAACAAAAACACAAAAAGAAGAGGGATGTGGTTCGAGAGGAGGAGTGGTAGGATGGACTTAATGGGTGGAGGAATTTTATGTGGGGATTCCGAGGGTCAGACCTGGATGAACTGCATAATGGGCGATGAAACTATGCTGGAGGAAGAACAAACAAACATGAGCTGCTATGAAGATTTATTGGTATGCTGGACGATGTAAAAAGACTTTGGTAGCTGGACGGATGTGTGCTTTATGAGGGATAGTTGGAGCATTAATTTTTTGGTATTGGAATTTGTTGTGCTTTTGCTGATGTGCGAATTGTGATGTCTGGTCCTCCGAGAGATTTCTTGGTTCTGGAGCGGTGTTCTCGGATGTAAATTTTGTTCGATTTCACGCCTGTCGCGGATCTGTCCGCTACTTGAACGACGATTGTTAGCTGGGAAGATCATGCTCTTGAAATCGGCAGAGCGAGAGAGAGAGAAAGCCAAGTGAACGCTCAGAATGGTTCGTCTAGCCGTACTGTGCAGGAAATTATGTCGCTGGCGGTATCCGACATCAAGGAAGAATAAATCGTAGGCTCGCGCCCTTAGAGTAGTATAGGGCAAATGTATCCGCCCAACGTTGAGACGGTTCCGTTTCCCTCCATGTCTTGTAAGTACCCGTAGACGTAATCCTCGCCTTCATGCTCTCCTCTTCGCCACGAGACGACCCATCTTCCGCGAAACTCCCATGGAGAGGCAACCATCTCGTCGCCGGGGGATTATTGATCAGCCTTGAGAAAGGCTCGGTCGTTTTCACTAACAGGCATTCGTCACGCATCAATAGGAACAGTATTCATGGTTCGAGCTACGTAAACACTGTTCGATGGGGGATCTGGATTTTGGCTGTTACGGATGCAATATCGGATCTAGAGGATGCCATGCCAGCAGGGGAAATGATATAGGTTTTGCTTCCTTTCAGTACGACCACGCTGCCAGATATTGCAAGGGGTACATGTCTCGTGCTCAACAACGTCCCACCGCACAGTTCTCAGTGCCCCATTTATTGACTACTAGACTAGCGAATGCAACACGAATGGTGGATAATTTCTTCTCGTTCAATTCACGAAGCGTGGGAAACATACTTACCTAATAGGTAAAGCGAGAGGGAAAGCCCAGAGAATCCCGCGAGTACAGACTATGTTGCGAAACACCCTGATATACCCGGACAAATAGTTTCTGCTCGTTGTGTCAAAAGCCCGCCTCCTTTTCCTCAGTCCAGTTCTGGACTATTTTTCGTTGCCCCACTATCCCATCTTACCGGTACCCCGCTCGAATACTACCCCACCCATCCACGCTAGCCGAATAAATCGATAAAATCCGGTTGTACTGGATTGGTCTCTTTCGACGAAAACTACAGCTTACTCGCGGCTCTCGCAGCACCCATAGACGTAATTTCGTTGTACAGCAAGCTAGTCAGAAAGTCGGCGTAGTCTTCACCCGTAATCTGGCCCGCGAAATACTGCGCCGCGAGGCCGAACTTGTTGCTGCTGCTGTTGTTGGAGCTTTTCGCAGCGTTGGCGAGATCGTCAGCCTGCTCCTTGAGCAAGCGCAGCGCATACGCCTTGTCGACCTTCTTACCCTCGGCCGTGGTCACGCCATGGCGCACCCACTGCCAGAGCTGCGAGCGCGAAACTTCAGCGGTCGCTGCGTCTTCCCTGAAGGGATGTTAGGAAACCCGGCAGAATAAAATGTTTCGTTGGGACAAGGGCAGAAGCGTACATCAAGTAGTTAATCGGCACACAGCCGAGCCCCCGAATCCAAGCTTCCATGTAACCAAGCCCGATGTTCAGGTTTGTTCGCATGCCCGCCTCGGTGATCTCGCCCGGGACGTTCATGTTCAGCAGGTCGTTCTTGGTGATGACCACGTCCTCGCGGCGCACGAACAGCTGGTTCGGCGTCGGCATGTGCTTGTTGAAGACTTCCGTCGCGATGGATGCGAGGGCAGGATGGGCAACCCAAGTACTTTCAATATTGTGAGCGTTCCTAAAGTTTCACGCGCAACTATCAAAAAAGGAGAAGCTGAGATCGGCAAACATACCCATCGTGGCCAGCGCGGACCTCGCGCAGCTTATCCGCCCGCACCCCTTCCATGGCCCTATCGTTGGCCGCCTTGTCATCCTTGATAGGAATCTGCGCAGCCATACCTCCCATAGCATGGACGCCTCGCTTGTGGCAGGTCTGGATAAGAAGCTTGACATAAGCATCCATGAACGGCACCGTCATAGTGACACAGCTACGATTTGGCAGGATAAAATCCGAATTGTTCCGGAACTTCTTAATAACGCTGAAGATATAGTCCCAGCGACCGCAATTGAGTCCGGAGCTATGGTCACGTAGCTCATAGATGATCTCGTCCATCTCGAACGCGGCAAGAATCGTTTCAATGAGAACAGTGCCTCGAATAGTGCCGCGGCGCATGCCCACAAAGTCTTGGCTCAGGTTGAACACGTCGTTCCAGAGCCGCGCCTCGAGGTGCGATTCCAGCTTAGGGAGATAGAAGTACGGGCCAAACCCTTGCTTCAGCGCTTCGGCGCCGTTGTGAAAGAAATAAAGACCGAAATCAAACAGGGAGGCCGACATGGGCTCGCCATCCACCGTGATATGCTTCTCTTCGAGATGCCAGCCACGAGGTCGCACAATCAACGTAGGGAGAGTCCGGTCCGCTCGTAGCTTATACTCCTTGCTGCCAATCTTGAACTCGAGCTTCCGCCGCACCGCGTCATACATATTTACCTGGCCATTGATCATGTTGTCCCACGTAGGTGCGCTCGAATCTGCTCACTCACGATGCTCAGTGCTCTCTCTTTTTTGTTCTTTGCCCCCCGGCGCATATTTCTTCTCATCTACCCCTGAACGTGAACTCCAAACGCCAATGCAGCAAGAAAACCAAGCAAGCCATTCAGACTAACCCTCAAAATCTGCCATGTACGTCCACACATCCGCATTGAGCGCATTGACGACCATCTTGCGATCCGTCGGGCCCGTGATTTCCACGCGGCGATCCACGAGGCCCGGGGCCGGAGGCGCGCCCTTCCACGTAACGTCGTCGCGGATGTGGCACGTCTCGGGCAAGAAGTCCGGAAGCACGCCCCGGTCGATCTCTGCCTGGCGGAGGCGGCGGCGCTCAAGCAGCGCCTTGCGGGTGCCATTGAAGGAACGGTGCAGCAGCGCTAGGAAGACGAGCGCTGCGGGAGTCAGGATCTTCTTGTGCTCCGGCTGCACCGCGCCCGAGACAGTCACGCCCTGCAGGATTGTGTCCGTGTTCGTCATTTTGCCGGATTTCCCAATTACTCGGCTTTCACTTTAACGGTATGCTGCCCAACTTTGTTGGACACGGATATCGAATGCCGGTTCCAATAATCTTCCAGATTCCGGAGCGAAGTATAGGAGCTTTGATGTCTTGGTAAGCTCTACAGGAAAGGAGAAGAAGTGTGAGAGATGAAAGTTCACACGTCCGACGGTAAGCGGGGACGCGGAACAAATGGCGTCAGTTTGGACTCCCGTTCTTGTCAACGCTCGGACGAACGCTGCCACCTGGATGATATATAGTTGATCCCGGCAGTTTGGTCCCGTGATTGCCTATTGCTGCAGTTTTATCCGCCAATGTGGCTTTTTCCTTACCTAGGTGAGAGGAAAGTAGAGATAGCTGTGCTCTAGATATGAGAACTCGGCAAGACTGGATCGGCTTGAGAACCGAATGACATTCAAGAATGATAAAAGGAGTTTCAGTCACAGCAAACTAGTTAAATGTGGCCAACTTAGAATTGGTGAAGACTTGGAACCTCAGCAGCGAGGGCTATCAAAAAAGTCCGGAGAAACCCGGGTTGATCATGCAGTGAATTGGTGGGAAGCCCATACAGGTCAACTGGTACAGGGAAATTCCTTCTCGCCCCCTTTGCAATGTGTTCATGGCATGATGTAGCCATCAGGTCTTGATGCATCACGCCTACCCCAGAGTAGATAGCTCAAGCTTCCTTTACGCCTGTTCCTTCGCTTTACGTAGTAAAGTAGCTCTGCAGGTAACCCTGAAGACACCCCGGAGAAACGGAGGTTATCCTTGGTTTCAGCGCCACCTTCTTAGAGGTGGATCCGTCGAGCATGAGCTTAATCTAGTCGACGCCAGAAGGGAGCTTGTGACGATGTCGGCTCGGTGTGTGATATCCTTGGCCGGGTTGCCGAGCTCGGCATGTGAAGCATGCGGCGCAGCGGCACCGCAACATACCACCGCGCCGAGGCAATAACCCGACTGTTGCCGCAGCGGCTAGCCCAGGTTTTCACATGGCTGCCCCACATCCTCCGAACCGAATTTCGGCCGCAAGCCGTGTGGTTTCCGTGGATTAACCCGTCCTTCACCTGTCAATTAACACCGTCATATCACATTACGAAATACTCACACACCTGAGATGAATTTGGTATTTCCATATCCTTGCATTCACAATTTGATTCCCGGTTCTATTTACACACTTCTCGGGCATTTTCCAATCTCCAACTTGTTCACTATTAGAACGGACAAGCTGCTAGGACTTCCATTCTCCAAGTTCCGATTAGTTCCGAAAGATGCAAACGTGGATCTAATCTTGGCACAAGATCTCAATCCTTGTAAGGCGCGGGTCCAATCATGAGCTGTGGCCGAACAAGTTGATCGAAACCATCCGATTTTAGCGCGTCAAGTTCCATAGCACTTTCTTTCAGTGTTAAGCTCTTCTGATGTGCGTTTTTGGCCACTTTGCTGGCCATATCGTAGCCGATCTTCGGGTTGAGGCATGTTACCAGCATTAATCTGTAAGTACTCGTCAGCACCTCATCCACATGCTTTGAATTGAACTTTTGTCATCAGAACTCACGATTCCTTCATAATGCTCGCGATCTTTTTCTCATTGGCCTGCAAGCCCATAATAAGATTCTTCTCGAAGGAAATCATCCCGTCGGTCAATAGACGAGAACTATGAAGCAAGTTCCGGATAAGAAGCGGCTTATACACGTTGAGTTCGAATTGACCGTTCATGCCACTGATGGTCGCAGCCACGTGGTTTCCCATAACTTGGGCACAAACCATGGTCAAGGCTTCGCACTGCGTGGGGTTGACTTTGCCAGGCATGATGGAGGAACCAGGTTCATTCTCTGGCAGGACCAGTTCGCCGAGACCGCAGCGAGGACCACTGCCCAGGTAACGAATGTCCTGAGCGATTTTAGTGAGCGACGTGGCCAGGGTATTCAGGCAGGCCGAGGCCTGGACGATGGAATCATGGGATGCCAGGGCCTCGAATTTATTCGGTGCTGTATGGAACTGGGTGCCTGTCATCTTGGTGACCTCCTCTGCAATGACCTCCGCGAAGCCCTGGAATGTATTGATACCCGTGCCCACGGCAGTGCCCCCCTGCGCGAGTAAACGGAGATCTGGTAAGGAATTCTCAACCCGCTTGATGCCCATATCCAACTGAGCAACATATCCAGAGAATTCCTGGCCCAGAGTTAGGGGCGTGGCATCCTGGAGGTGAGTGCGGCCTATTTTGATGATCTTTTTGAGATCAAATTCATCCACTTTTTTCTGGAGAGCATCACGTAGAGATCGCAAAGCTGGCAGGAGTTGGCTTTCGAGCTCAAGCACGGCGGCAATGTGCATGACTGTTGGAAACGTGTCGTTGGAAGAGGCTGAGCGATTGACGTGATCATTGGGATGGACTGGCTTTTTGGTGCCCATGGTTCCGCCTAATATTTCAATAGCACGGTTTGAAATGACTTCATTGGCATTCATATTTGACTGAGTGCCTGAGCCTGTCTGCCATACGACCAGAGGGAAATGATCCAGAAGCTTCAAATCCGCAACCTCAGCCGCGGCTTGCTGGATAGCCTTCCCGATCTTGGGGTCTACATAAGCACGAGCAAGAGGTGTTAGTGGATTGATGAAAATGATATTTATCGAACTGCGACAGCTCATGCTCATCTTGTGGCCCTCCTTGGCCCCCATTGCTTGTTGCATCTGGCGGTTCACGTACCAAGTCCATATTGCATGTTCACTGTAGCCGCAGCACCCTTCAAGATTCCGAAGGCTTTTACGATAGGAGGAGGCATGCGATCTTGCGGTTGGTTGATTCGAAAATTCGAAAGAGAGCGCTCTGTCTGGGCGCCCCAGTATTTTTCGGCGGGTACTTAGACCTCGCCAAAGGCATCGCTCTCAGTTCGGGTCTGGGCTGACATTTTTAAGGATGAAGCGTTGAATTTCCCATAAGATTTGGGAGTGATAACAGAGGATCTAGGATAATGAAAATTATTGGTTCTTGCACGGGATGGGGAGGACGCCGTCAAGAATGATGATGAACCACCCGACGATGAAAGCATATGGCTAATGCATGAAGCTACGCCCTTACCCGGGGCACCCACCGATCCAGGACACGAGCGCAATTGCAGCCATGGAACCGTCCGTGTGGCCTTGCCTGCCGCTGTTGACGCTCTTAGCGATTGAAGCATCCTGGAAGGCACAGGATGGGTGACAGTCTGTCTGTGTGACCCCTTCTTTATCGTGGTAGTAGATAGCCTTACAAAGTCAATTGGCGATTCACACCCAATTGATACCGAGAGCAGCGCAGGCACGACTCTCCCTATCTAGCCCTCAGAGCTTTTTAAGATGTCATATCATATGTACATCTCCTATGATTGATTACCTTTGCCGAGCGAATTGAAAGGTCGCTTCTGGTGTAAAAAAGAATATTCCTGATCTAGAGTATTTCGTGATCAGGATAAAGTAATGCATACTGTATCTGTCAACATTCTGTGACAGAGCAAAAAGGCCTCGTCCCCATTGCTTCATAAAATCGGTACCGTACCTGATATTCACCTACTGTACAGTATGCATCTACAAGTATCATACATTAGCACAGCTCTTATTCCTGTGTTCCGCTCTCTATGCCATGGCAGCAGCAAGGAGTAAGCTCCGCTTCATTTCTGTGCCAAGTTCCCAGTTCACCAGTTCCGACCAACTGGCACAACTTAATTTTCAAGCCTGTAGGAGCCATCAGGGCCGGTTTACTGAGACAAGGTTCTTGTTATCTAATCGGAGCGCCTCCATTTCCGTCCAGAACATCAGTACACTTGGAAGTTCAGGCTATTAAAACTAGTCACAGGAGACTTTTTGAATGTTCAAGCGTATGGGTCAATCAATCCCTTATTTTCTCATCCTTGCTGAATTACCTAGCGCGGGTACAACGCCTTCTAGACGCTGTAGTTCATCTCATCTCTCAGACCCTCGACTTATCAGGACTCTCAGAACTGAGAAGCTTGTAAAGCTCTAAAATCGAATACCTCTGATAGCAACTGTACACATTAGGGGTATCTGGGTTAGGATTAGGTTAGGGTCACAAGTTCCTATGGTCACAGGTAAGCTCACACTCCACGACTCATTGTCCAAGAAACTTTGTAGAATGTATGATAAACAATGCCATACCCGGACCAAGGGTTACTTAGATAACCAGCGGGTGGTCTGTCAACCGCGAGTGTTCCACTCGAGCCCAGATCACGAACCCTTGAAGATCGGAGAACGAACGGTAATAGGTTCCCATCACAGAAGAAGGATACTTCATAGAAGATCATGCATAGGCGCCCAAAAATGACCCAGATGCCTTCATCACTCACAGTATATCAGTAATATCCATTTCGGGGATGTATAGATAAGATGTATCTGTATTTCCGATCAGAAAGACACATAAAAAAAGCCCACCAGTGGATGAAAACATTCTGAGGACTTCGTGTATTACTCTACAAGGGTTGGAGTGCGGCGAAGGGACATCGATGCGGAGCTCTTCAAATTTCTCGTGTTTGGAGCTTAACGCAGCAACGCTTGTTAGAAGCGAGCTAGATTTACGATGAAGTTACCTATGAAGATGACCAAAAAGTCATGTCTCTTGTTCACTAAAGTCAGGATGTACTTTCAATCAGATTTTTGGACGCTGCTATGTGGTCGGCAGCTTCGTTTTGAAGCGCAAAAAGCCCAGGGAGTCATCGAGCGGTAATCAACTTTTTTATCCTTCTACGCCTTAGCACATCTCAGTGCAACAAGGGCAGTCGAAGTCGAAACATTAGGAGATAACAATTATGATGGGTCTGGACTAAGTTGATGGGTTTTGCAACTCTTGTCATTAGGCATAGGTGGATAAACGATAAGAGCACCAGCAGGAGATTATGAGATAAATATGCGCTACCTGTGGAATTTGAAGATATATGACTTCAAGCTCAAGGCATGATCACCTTTGAAATAGTGTGAATTAGGCTTGCAATCCAATCACGACTGCGTCGCAGTTACGTATGGCAACATGCTTTATCTTTAAACAATTCATCTCCCACTGAAAAACGTTCGGCTTGGCTTTCATCTCAGTTTCAACGCCTGGAACTCTTTCGTAGAATCGTACCGTCGCCGGCTTTTCCTCGCGTAGTGGACATGGACTGCAGTCCTGTCCACGAAACGAGCTTGGTTCCAAAATTATTGCAGTGGTGACCTGAGGACGAGAACGGAGCAAAGCTCTTGGTTGGAAAACGAACACATAAGCGTATATTTCTAAGGGATAAAACTGCTCGTCGATGGTCCACCTCCTCGGGGAAAATTCGGGGCTTGTATAGCCACGCCTACGTATGTTATATTTGCTTCGCCAGTCTTACAATATCACGATGACAACTATTAAGTATTCCATGGAAAGCAGTCTCTCTCATGGGTACTAAACTACGGGTTGTCGTTCCCTCATATTCATAGTAATCAGTAAATTAAACCGGACCCGAAACCCCCGGGAAAAGATTGGCAGCTGTAGTGATTTGATCGAATGGTCTTTTTTTTGTTGAGTGGCAAAGCGTCTTTCGACTAAAGGATGGAATGTAACATTCTGAGCTCTATCGTTCTTCACCAATATAATATTCATTGCATGCCACAATGTTCATATGTAGTACTTTCTCGTGAACACAGATTCGCCCGTGAACACAGCGGTTTCACAGCCTTAAAGTAGCGGACCAATTTTCGAGAATGTATTTGTATAAATGTCCAAATGATTCTTTGACACTTTCCCAGCCTTGACCTGCGTATCCGTCTACTATGAATTGACCCCCCCAAAAAACTCCAAAACTCCTTGCAGTTCCGGCGCATAGAATATCTTTTGCCGGTCTAAAGCCTCGCATCCATACGCAGATACAATCACGCCCGAAAAAGCTCTGTTGATTACAAAAATGAACGACATCATTGCCTGCATCATAAACCACAGAGGCGGCCACTACCCTATCTACGAGACAGACATGTATGAATGGCTCAATCTAGCGGGATTTAACATCACTAAAGGTGGTAAGGAATTCAAAATTCACAAGATAACTATGGGCTTCAAGAGTAAGTTTTCCGCTCTATGCACGCCTCTCATTCCTGTATCTCACTTTTGTGCTTGCGTTGTTTCAATACGATCAGGCTGTGAGCCTCCTTCGCAAGCTACTTTTTCCATAAAATTTCCAATTGTCTGGCTAACAGTTACTGCGGTTTTTGGAGTCATTGTGAGAAGTGATGACGATGATGCAACAGAAACCGCGTTTGAAAATAAAGGAACGTATACTATGCCCGAAGATGCGAAGCAGCTCAAAATCGTTTTGGTTCCAGGCTAGAAGGAAAATATGCATGGACATTGGTGCATAGTGGCATCAAAAGATTTCTCTTAATGCAATCATTTACGTGTTCGACGGGCTGATTATTGAGATCAACATGCTCGTTAGCAGCTCATGGGTGACTGTTGTCACGGCTAACACACATACGATCGCGGTCGAAATATCATCGATTGAGAGGTGTCTAAAGCTAAGGGGGAAAGGGGAAAATGAGACTAAAACATAGACTTGTGGGCGATATTCCAAGAGCTGCCGGCTACCGGTAATGGCTGTAGATAGATGGATCTGCGAAAAGCGACGAGCTTAGGCGGATTCTGAACATCAAAGTTTCAATGATTTTACCAACACTTTGTATTGCGCCATTGGTCCCAAATTAGCCGGCGTTAAACTCCAGAGAGACGCTCACGTTGATAATACCAACAATTCGACATACCCAGAATACTCAGTGCAGGTCATTGACACTCAAGGCCTGGGCTACTGGCACTGGTAAATTTTCAATAAGCTTCCCCTTGGGTTTCACCGGAACCTTTCGATGTGATCGCACTGAATTTGGTATTGGCTCAGTCACAAGACTCATCAGGGCGATGCTATTCTGGAACTGTTTTGGCTACGTACTGAACAGCAATTCAGAGCAGTGTCTAGTCAAGAGAATCACCTATTCCTTTCACTGAACGGTAGAGCATCTGGGTATGTGTTTATCCGGGAATCGAAAGAAAATGAATTGCCGCGACAAAACTTTTCATTGCTAGAGCCATCTAATTGGAGTCTCCAGGCTCGGTTAATACTGTTATAAAGAACAAATACAGCGAGATTTTTAGCAAAAGAACATAGAGAGCACCAGGGGCTCACTGAACCGGTACCGGTATAGCAGTACAATGATAAGGAGTGATATTATAGATTGCTCATAACACCGCGAACATCACGGTCTCGACTCTAAGCTAGTAGATTTGTCTATCTCGCCCGCATCAAAATATAACTAGTCTATTCCGAATGACCAGTCATAACCATGGTCTGGAAACCTACATGACGAGCATCAAGATTCTACCAGTATCTTAAACCCTACCAGCGACCGCGGACAGTAGAAAGGCAGTTTCTGGGGGATGAGGTCTGTTGCAACCGTGGAAACTGGCTATTGGGCTATCTGGAAGATGTCGTATCCGGAGTGGATCCCTTCAGGGGTCCGCACAACACCACTTCTGCGAATACTCTTAGTTAGATCAACGATCATCGTCGAATTCAACACATTTGGGACCGGTACGTATGTACAGCCTGTGATACCAACAAGATCATTCGCTCGGAGAAAAATGCAAGCTGTAGGGTGAAAATCAACTGACGTGCTTCATCACCAGCTCTTGGCATCCTAGACCTTTGATTCTTTATCATGGCTGTGCGACGAGGCAGGACTGCAGCCCATCTATTACAGTTTCTTGCAAAATCTACACCTTCCATATCTATTTTCTCACAACAGCTGCTTGAAGTCCACCCGCAGCAACGATTGTTTCTCCTTGCGCCAGTGACATAGTAGTAAGCTTCAGTTACAAAACCACTATAGATGTTGCATCACGATCCCGAGACTGCGGTGCCGGTGCCGAGCTGGGTCCCGGGTGCTACACCGCACCGCCCCACTCTGCGGGCACCCGGTGGTGCTAAGTTTGGACTCGGGCCTGTGGGGAAGGCCAAGGAGTTAGGCTCCGAACTTGACACAGCGCACAAATCCTGGCACCGAAGGCGCGGAAGTGATGAATAGACACCGGCTACTGGCATTGCGGTACGCGGAGCTCAACCATCTGCACGTCCCCCTCCTTTACCGTATGGTTATGTTCATACCGGTATCGGTGCCGTGTCCTAGGATCAACCAAAGCAGGCGAGTTCCTATGGTGATGGTGAGGCGACAGATTCAAGGCTGACCATCCAGACGAGACCGCGAAATGTTTTTCTACGGCCGGTCTGAGTTTCGCGCCCAACCTGCGTCGTGATAAAGGACGTTCAAATCGATTATTGATGTTCATCAGTACCCTATGGGTTTTGTGTATCTCCACAGCCCTTATGGTCGGGAATTCAACCGGCACTTACCAACAATATCCTCGTCAACCAGGCAGCACGGTTTCTACTGTGTCACAATAGAGATCAATTTAAGTCCGCCCCCATGCGAAAAATCTTTCCTAGCAGAGGTTCAAATCCCTGCCGGTCTTACCACAGACAATTGATTCAATACCCGAAATGAAGACCGATCGTCACTTCCTCGGACATCAGTCTTAAATACTGTGCCGAATTAGGGCGTTTGCTATGGTAACACACAAGCGCTTACTGTGCGCGCTACTGTATAATGCTATCGCCTGAGCTGCGGACGGGATACACCGGGCTCGGCCTGGTGTCACAGAAGAGTCTATTTTGACGACCGTCCTAGAAATAGAATTGTGCACCAACCTGGGGCATCTACTGTTAGGCACCCACATCGCTACGGCGCATCCGAATGTGTTATGATAATGTTCTCATTAGCGTGCCATACTGCATCTTGCTCAGCGATGGGAGGAAAGAAAACGCAGTCGACAAGTATGTATGGTGTTTCGTGGTGCAAGTTGGTGGCTTTGTTGTGCGACCACAGGGCTACGGGTGTGGAGATATAAGGATGTGGTATATTGATCATATGTACCCAGGCTATTGGATCGGGGGCGGCGTACATGCAATTCGCCCTCTTCTATGCCCTTGCATCTCTTCGTAGAAATTTCAGCTAAAAGGATTATCTTGTAGGCAAGATGATGAAATAGTTCAGGCTTACTGTCTTTCGTGACACAGGAACACAAGCCTCGTCTTGATTTCTGACCGGCTTACAGTAAACTGCTGTCCAAACCGTTGACACCTAACTACAGCCGGTATACTCCAATCTTTCAGGTGGTCCAACAAGGCCTCTACTGTATCTATCCAAAACGGCGGTAATCTTTCTCTTGCTGTACCTTCGAGTTCAATGTCACACCGTGAAAGCCAACTGTTGAGTTATTACTGGTACTGCGTACACGCATATGCATATGATCGACCTCCAAACAAGTTTGAGCGGTCTGTCTGTAGGTACTACTAAAACTTTAAGCCAGTTGAAGCGCGTTCGGCTGAGTATCAAGATTCTGGCAGTCATTTCACCCCAGGTATCCCCTTGAACTTCACAGGACCTCACACTCACGAAATGTTGCGAGCGTGGAGCCCTACGAAGCTCAAGGGGATACAATAGCAATACAAAAATGACAAATTCGAATGGAATGACAGATGAATTACTTGATGCAGCAACTCAACTAAATGTGAATAATCGATTCCTTTTGGACCAACTTTGAGTTTGTAAACTATCGCATGAAAGACTTAACCCAGATTCTTTAGCTCAGCCCTAATGACAGAAACCAGGTTCAGGCTCAGATCACAGAAAGTTCGGATGAATCCATTCATTCAATCATCCATCAAAACGATTAGTAGGAAATCCTGTGTCAATGTCTCACGAAAATGAATGCCCGATAGTTCGACATAACTATTTTACGTGACTAGATGCGATACGAACTCCCTGTCAGTTGCCGACTGGGCCAGTCTCTGTAGCTGAATTTTCCCAATACAGGTTGTTTGGAGATACGTTTGATGCATCATGGGCTGAGTTCCGGGGCGGAAACGAATCGTGCTACCATACCAATGCCATACAATGCCGAGGCCCCCTCACTCAATACTCAATATGACCCGGATCACCGCTTTGAATGGTATATGGTTATGCACCGTGGGTTTCTTTTCCGCTTCCGGTTGCCTTACCAAATGGGACAGGGGGGTTCACAACCTGTAGCGATAGGTGAAGAGGTATCCTGTAAACCCTGTTGCACGAGCAAGAGAAGACCAGCGCAGACAACGAAAATGCAATGCTGTTTTTCAGGGAGGTACACATGCATCTGCTTGTTATCGTGGTCTTTTGGTCTCTAACGTAGATATCGACTTCCCTCAGAGAGTTTTTTTTTTCACTTTCCCTTATCAAGGTCTCACTCGTTGCTTACCGGTTGTCGTGTTCAAAGTTCATGAACAGATACCGGTAAAGCACTCCAAACATCACAAGCTGACATTCTCTATCAAGAACGCGCGCCCAGCCTCACCAAATCGCGTTTTTTTTTTTATCAAACCGTCGTTTCCAGCTTACTAAGACTGTCAGCGCTCCGACTCCGACAAAAGTCGCCGGGGGTGTCGTGTTGCGTCCCCGGTTTCAATGTTGTTGGTTCAGCATAGAAAATAATACCTAGCCTTGAGGTATGGCAATCGAATTTTTTTAGCTGTATCTTTTTATGCAGGACCCTATTGTCAGGGAGTAATACCGGTACCGTGGGGACTAGCGAGCAAATACAGACGAACCTCGTCTGTTGGTCGGGTTGGGCCGCGTACCTCGGATCCGACAGCCAGTGAGGCCAGTCCCAATACAACCAATATCAAGTGGGCACGCCTTCTTGACAGAATGCACAACACACCACATATCAATCGGGAGCGGTTTCCAAAAGCCGGTTTCGGCAATTGCCAGCTATTTGATGATACAGTGCACTCTAGCACTAAGCGTAAAGCGGCAGTAGTGCCAAGCAGCGGGAGCAAAGCATTGCAGCAACAGGCGGCGGCGCCCAACCGCCGCCACCCGCCAGCCAATGTGAGGTACTCCAAGCCGAACATAACCTACCAACGAGAATGAGAGGCAGGACTTCGTTTGAACCTTGTATGCGAGATGGGTTGTGCGATTTCCTTTGATCGTCCCACCCGTGGGTGATTGATATATTACAGGGAGCGGAGCCATAGTAAAGACCAGATGTTTGTCCCGTTGAATTCAAGGTCGCTAGTGTTCACTTCTCGGGAGTCAAATTAGCCCGGATTCCACCCCCCTCCCCCATCCCCCTAATAATGATTTCACATCACGAGGGATGGAGTGGGGTAGGAAAAAGAAAAAAATACCAACTGCAAGGTTCAGACAGATAACGGCTCGTAAAGCTACCAGGACCTACATTCGTTCTTTGTCGCGCTTGACTGCGTAGTTCAAGAACCGGGACCTGGGAAATGACTTGCTCGCTGCGACTTCAAGCCCAGAGACAGTTAACTACCCAGGTAGTACATGGCAGCGCAGTACAGGTTCTCAGGTGGTTAACAGGTGATCAGACTAACCTGAGGGGGAAAGGGGGCGTTGGGCAGATGGGCAGATCGGGAGAGGCTTGCAGATGGAGCAGCATTTGGTGGTAGGATGGTGGCATGCGCTGAATCATCGGGCATAGAAGTCCCTGAACGCGGATCAACTGGCCAGCGGGTGCGTAGGACGAATTCCAGATATGTTGAGAATAATGACACGGCTAGGAGATGAAAAGCAAACAGTACTAGGAGCAGCTGATTTTGTGAAATCTCAAAAAGCTCATTCTTAGCTGGCAACCCGTGAAGCATACCAATACTCTAGATTGTCAGAGTGATTCTCCAGCTCCTGGACGTCCGCTGTACGGATGTTTCTGGTCATGTCATTTGCGCGGCGGGTAGGACAGTCGAATACTTGAAACAACTCCTCTTTTCTTTCACGAATCCGTGTGCACCCAAGAGAGAAGAGCGGTGGGCTTTTGATGGCCAACCCCCTGGTATGGTCATCCTTAGTCAATGTTCAAAGCCTATCATCCATGTCGAAGGAATGGAACTGGTGCAGCATGCAGGAGACTTGAACGCGAGGACCAGTCATGCCATCTATTGCCACATCTGCCGGCTGCCACCGAAAGTCTAGGCCGCATGAGCCTGGAGTCATGGTATGTACCTAATGATCATGCCAATCAGATCTTTATCGTTTTATGCGAACTGGGTTGAGGTCTACCGGTGCAGTAGAGTCAATTGGAGGTTTGGCAATCAAACACACACGTTAGATATGTATTTACATCCAAGACAATAACACACCAGGCAATAATTGCAGGTGTATATATACCGTATCACCGCTACCATAGGTATTCCTGCCTTAAGTCCTCGTTAGTGTACTTCATAAGCATACTTGGATAATGCCTACTATGCTTGTTCGATATCTGCAGATCCTCGGCTAGAATACTGTGTAGCGTCCCCAGACGGTGTAGTAGAGACATATCTCTCGCATTTACTTCAAGATGGCTACTGGACTATCCGATATTGGTACGAGATTGAACAGTATCAGAATGAGCTCGCTTTCTTTGTTATAAATAAGATCCATGAAGCAAGGCAATATGCCATCTAGACATGTGATGAAGACAAATGGAAACCAACACTCAGCCACCTTGTCCGAGGCGGCGACTGTACCGTTAGATGAGGCGTCAGCAGGTACCTACATGAAGACCGGCAACTCCACATTGCATCGTTTCGATTTATTCCAAAGCGTTCTGATCTGATCTTGAATCTGATGGCTGATTTCCGTTTGATAGTCGGTGTACGTTGGACGCGGCAGGCTTTTGAGAGGCAGATGCAAGCCAAAAACGCCGTCCGAGAGATAATAATGGAATTCACGTGGCCACATGCATGAGGTTGTTGCTGTTGGATCAGTGTTTTCCACAGTACCCCAATCCTTCGTGGAGAGGACGGGCATCTTTGAAAATTTTGATTTGGGATATGGTAACAAGTCAGAATATTAGATGATAAATCGGTAAGCCTTGTCATCCATGGGTTTCAACCTGGAATAACGTGGCGGAGGTGCAGGGTACTTCACTATCTTGTTTTGTTTGCTGCCTCGGATATTCATGGAAACTGGTAGGTTCCCCAGAGGTTCCTAGAATTTGATTATAAGTCCAGTTTGCAAGAAGCGGTATAGGTGGATGGGAATGACTTCAGTTCGCCAGAATGGTAATGATTGAATGATGCTCTGATGACTGGCATTAATGAATCGGCCGTACAATTGTCGGAATTACCAAGGCTGTTGATCCTTGACGGTGCGCTAACGAATCTCTCCAGCTCAGATTGACTCGATTCCCGCAGAAATTTCGCAGCGAGGAGGACACACAAAGCCGAGGGGGATAATGATTCGCAACATTGTGTGCCTACTGGGTGATAACATGAAATGATATCACAACACCGCCTTGATTCCAATGGGCTCTGCTGTGCTGCATGGTAATAGAGCATCGTCATGGTTTGCAACTCTGATCGATACGCTTCTCAGGTCACAACCTTGATATTCCCCTCTTTGGTCCAACCTTTACTGTCACAGATACCGTCTCCCACGGCGTGATGATCCCATCCATCTAATTCTTCATGTCCAGCTCATCCTCAGAGTTTGGTTCTGTTGATGAGATACAGCACAATCCACCTTTGTACAAACACACTAAACGGTCCACAATGCCAAGGTGAAGCAATTCATACCTGCTGACACGTACGGTATGGAATGTATGGCGCGTGAGTCTGCATCGAGGCTGGGAAGGACACGCTTGCACGATATGCGGTATAACTGAACGAGAGTTAGTTATATCATGATTTACGCGTATTCAATTGACCGTTGCCACTACCTGTTCATACGGACCGACCAACCGAATACCCTACCATATATAATCAATCGAATACCGGCAAATAATGAAGCCCCGTGCCCATACTCTTTCCCACTAGCACCGAAAACTCCTTGTCAATTTCCCATGCTACCAGTATTCGCTTGCAAATCCCAGTTCTATTGTTGCGCTCAAGGATTCCAATCAAACTCGGGTATACCAGTCCCATCCGTTGACTCCAAACTGCACTATTACCTGCGATTGCTATTTTCCAGTTCTCCGATCGGCGCAATTTTGGAGAATTATAGCGCTCGCAAAGATCCATGCGGGGGGAGCGTTGGTGTTGTAGCGGTAGTTGCATTTCACCCGTCAAATTCCCCGCTAAACATTCTGCTGATCAGAAGGGAAGCCACTATCTTTCTTTGGGGGGCTTGGTGTCTTCATCTGATTCTCGTTTTGTATCTTCAGTTTTGTTGGAAGAACTCATTATGCTACCATTGGTGCATGACTGGGTCTTGTTGTTTCCACACCCTTTAACTAAGCGGTGGCGCTATGGCAGGATTAGCAAATACCGAATGAG
>JAOYMO020355431.1:0-26547 GCA_025802455.2 Iodosphaeria phyllophila | reverse complement strand
TAGGTTCATTCTATGAGAAGAGTTTTACAGTTGTAAAGTCGTATAGTTAAAAAGTTGTAAACCACTATCGGGCTAACTATATAACTTTTCAACTATCTAACTCTATAACTTTATTAGATGGCCCACGCCTTCTGGCCAGGTTTAAGGGGAACACAACCGTCGTAACGACCCGGAACTGCTACGTAAGCGAGGGCCTGAGTCGCGCCGATTTCGGACGTAAAATAACCTGTCAGCGTCAAATCTTTCAGAATTGTGAAGAAAGGTGTGTAGCGCTTTTTAGCTTCTGGCATTTGCAGGTCGGCCTGAGAGCCCCCCCATCCCCCCATTCCCTCTCCATCCTTCGCCATCGCCATCGCCATCGCCATGGCCACCGCCCGCACCATGCTCTCCAGACACATGCTCCCGTCGGCGTCCACGTCCCCGTCCGCGGGGAGCCTCCGCATGGCCAGCCGGGCGTTCTCTGCGTGTCCCGGCCTCCTCCGCGCGCCGACGATCGCCGACATCACGCTAGACCAGGTGTCGACGTTCAACGCCAAGCAGCGGGCGTTCCGCGAAGCGCAGGCGGCACAGCGGGTGGCGCGCAAGGAGGCGCAGCTCCGGGAGGCGCGGGAGAAGGCGGCGCAGAACAGCCCGGAGCGGCCGGACGGGCTGCTCAACAACCTGATCTACGGCACGCGCGAGGGCCGCGAGCTGGACGCGCAGCTGGAGGCGTCGTTCTCGGCGGTGCTGGCGCGCGGCAAGTACGTGCACAGCATCGTGACGCACGAGGTGCTGCCGGACAAGGTGGAGGAGTACGTGCAGCTGACGGGCGCGTGGTACCCCAAGATGGCGGCGCTGCAGGAGAACAAGATGCACCTGGTCGGCTCGTGGCGCACCGAGGTCGGCGACGTCGACACCTTCGTCCACATCTGGGAGTACCAGCGCTACCAGGGCTACCACCAGTCCCTGCACAGCGTCTCCCAGCACCCGGATTTCCCCGCCTTCGACGCCCGCCTCCGCCGCCTCATCCGCGCCAAGAGCGCCAGCATCATGCAGGAGTTCTCCTTCTGGCCCACCACCGCCCCGCGTTCCCTCGGCGGCGTCTTCGAGCTGCGCTCCTACACCCTCCATCCGGGCAACCTGCTCGAGTGGGAGACCCACTGGCGCCGCGGCCTGAAGGCCCGCCGCGAGGTCATGGAGGGTGTCGGGGCCTGGTTCGTGCAGATCGGGGACCTCAACACGGTGCACCATCTGTGGCAGTTTGCCAATCTGGAGGAGCGCAAGGTCCGGCGCGAGCAGAGCTGGAGCATCGAAGGCTGGGCCGACACCGTGCACAAGACGGTGCCGCTCATCCAGACGATGAAGAGTCGCATTCTGATTCCCATGCCTTGGTCGCCTGTTGCGTAGGGTTTATTTAGGTTTTTTTTTTGGGATAAGGGGGGGAGGGAAAGGGAAAGCCCGTGTATTTTATTTGGGGGTGAATGGGCAGTGAGAGGAGGGAGAGACTAACATACATGTTAGACAATTAGCGATTTTAAAGGTGGAGGAGGAGGAGGAGGAGATTGGGGGAACTGGCATGTAGTTGTTCTGATATGATACGGACAAGGTGCACTCATTTGCATGTGAAAGGGGCAGATTGGTTGGTTGGTTAGCCATGGGATGCAGCACAAGGACAAGCCTTTTTCTTTTTTTTTTTCTTTTTTTTTTTTCATATGCAATTCATCCAATAATTCTCTCACAGCACTACTGTATGCCTCCCAAGTCTCAACCGGTCGTCATCGAACAATCCAGTCAACCCAGCCAATCCAACTCAATCCAATCCTATTCCATGTCTTATCCCATCAACAACACCAATCCTGACACGTACTCTTGGACGTACGCCCCCTCTTCCTATCCCAACCGCCACGACCAGGTCCACTCACCCCCAATTCCCCCTTCTCCAAAATCCCATCAGCCCCCGGAACATCGCGCACTCTCTCCCTAATCCCAACCCTCCCAACCCCCACATACGCCTTCCTCATCTCCTCCAACCCCTCACCACCATTCCCACCCCCACCCCCATCCCCTCCACAGCCAAAGCCAAAGCCATCCTACTGACTTCCCTCCCCATCCTCCTCCTCCTCCCACAACTCCCCCATAACCGCCGCCAAATTTCGCCGCGCCAGCGCCAGCGAGTTACTCAAATGATTGAGCTTGGCGCCCAGACTCAGCAGACTGGGATCCGCGCTCTCGATGCGGATCTTCTCGCGGACGTAGACCTCGGTCTCGGTGCCGCGGCCTTTGCCCATGCCGCCGCCGAGGCCGAGGCCGCTGCGCTGCCGGGAGAGGAAGTGGCGGGGGCTCATGGGACGGGGGGGCGAGGTCGGCGAGCTGGCGGGACGGGCGGGTTTGGAGGGCTTCTGGAGTTGACTTGGGGATGGGGAGTGGGAGTGGGAGTGGGAGTGGGGATGAGCATGGGGGGGTTGGTGGCCAGACGACCAGACACTCCCCGGGGAAGACACGGCTTCGTCGGCGCCTTCGGGACAGTAGTGAAAGACATGGTCGGCCTCGTCGTGTTCGAGGCGCCGCGTGGTGCCGATGGCGAGGGCGAGCTTGGTGCCTAGGTTCACCGGCGTGTCGGCGGATTCGAGGGCGCGGAGATAGAGTACTAGGGATGCGTCTTCGATGGTGAGGTAGAAGGATAAATTACGCGGGAGTTGCGGCAAGAAACAAGTCGGTGGCACCGAGAGAGAAGTCCATCGTGTGTCTGTAGGTTGTTGTGGCTGTGGTGGGGGTTTATTTTGTGAAGCTTGTTGCTGTTGTGGTGATCTTCGCCTTGAATCGACCGTCGTGCTAACAACAGGCCCTTTCACCAGCGACCGCGCCTCAGCTAGATATTCCGCCAGCAACCGCAGCTGGTCGCTTAAGAACCGCGGCTCCGCTGTCTCCGCTACACACAGCCCCAGCAGGTCCACGGACTGCGTCAGCAGCGTATTCAGCGTCGTCAGTTCCGGCACGTGGATCGGTCGCCCCGGGTCCAGATGCAGCGTCAGTGCCGGCAGCGTGCGCAGCCGCAAGGCAATGTTGCCCTTGACCAGGCGCGTGCCCACGCGCGTGATGGTGCCTTTGACCGTCTCGTACCGCGGCGTGCTGAGGACCAGCGTCGAGCCTGGGTCAATGGGCGCGAGGAGAGCGTAGATGTCTTCGAGCGTCGCTTTGAATTCCCCGAGCTTCGAATGCACGCTGGTGAGGAGCCATTGGAGTTCGCGTTTCTGGAGGCGAGAAGAAGTAGATTCGGTGGTTAGTTGTTGAATTGGCTTTGTTGGTTGTGATGGTAATGATGGTGATGGTGATGGTGATGGTGATGGTGTTGATGGTGGGGGTGGGGTTGGGGTTGGGGTTGGCGAGATATCCACGAGGAGCCAGTCGGCATCCACTTTCCCTTCTTCCTCCAGGGGGGAAAAGGCAGGAACCGAAGCAGGATGGTGACAGCAAAGCATGGCCATGAACGTAAAAAAACAGAGATGCTGCGCAATAAACGATGCCCACGTACAAATTCTCCACTCCAACTTCAATGTCAACTCACCTGCGATGCGTCCTCCAACTCTTTAAGCTGCTCCCCAGGCACCCGAGGCCAGATCTCAACCGACATGCTGGCTGCGGGACGTGGCTCCTTGCGAAAGAAAAAAAAAAGAAGAAAAAAAAGGCTACAGCGTTACTGTGCGCCTATGTCCAGGCAACCACGTTCATCTTCTCGCATCATCTATTTCTTCTTCCAAAAAAAATCCCGGCGCGATATCAACGGCGGCGTCATCCGGTGAGACGGATGCAGGCAGGTCTGGGAAAATAATGCTGCCTGCTGCCATTGGGAGCGCTTGCGCATGGGACGACCGGGTTCGCATTCGTCGCGCACACGTGCATGGAGCTCGGCGTGGGATAGGTACCGGTTAGCTTGCCCCCGCCCAAACAAATGGTCATGACGCAAGTTCGTTCGCCAGAGAGCTTTCACCCGGCTTCCAGACATTCGGCTCCGACGTTCCGTGCGCTGTGCTCAGGGGTTGCTCGGCGTGAGTCAGGTTGTACCGCCGTACCGTGTGTGTCCCCCTTCCGAGATCTTATGGTTCAGGATACATTCGCTGGGGAAGTGATCAAAAGAAGGCCTCTACAGTGCGATGATGCAGGTAGTATACTGCTGTGAATTACCGCACAGTAGGTGGTTCCGGGCATCTCTTTTGGAAATGAGAGACAAAACATGTCAAGGGCAAATTAGGGCCCGGAAGTTTCGTAGATCGTGAGAATGGAAGTCGGTTGGGTGAAGGGTCGGTCATACTGTATGTACTTCACGAACAAAGTAAGTTCTCTGGTATTCAACACCATCTTCGTATACGTACTACCGTATAGGTTCATTCTCTTGGTAGCAGTTGAAGGCCCTTGGAAACTCCACACATATTTCACCGGAATTCCTGTATTTCTCCATCCATCTCGAACTGGCTAAACGAGGGGACCTTTTTTTTTTCTTCCAGTCGGACATGTTTCTTTCCCCACCAAAACGACGTTGCAGTATGCGAGATAACCAGGGAGCACCGCGGGGTAGCCATTGAAAAAAAAGGGGGGTGGGCCCTACAGTGCGATGACACAGCACCTCACTGTGGACTATAATGCTACCCCCCCCCCCCCTTACTCCTGCCCTACGGGTGGGGAGCCACCCAACCCACGAAACCCACAACAGCTCTTATGCCACGGCAGACAGAATTTCGTTCTGGCGACATGAGAAAAGAAAAGGGGGCTTCGGCTCCCAGCTCATCGGGTGCATAGATACTATTTGCTTTCTCGAGTATCTTTGCACCCAGCGTGTTCCTGAGGGTCGTCCTCGGGGGACCTAGGCAGTGAGTATCGGTCCTGTAATTATTCTCTCCTGTTTCCTGTTTGTAGCGGTAGGTCTCCGCAACACAGACCATTGCTGCGCCAATCTTCGACCTCGAACACAACGTTTTATCTCGCGCCTCCCGCTCCCTCACCTCCTTGTCCGCAACCAAGGCAAGGCTCGGAACTGCTGCTATGTCCAGGTAAGCTCCATCCGTGCTTGAGTTTTCGAACCATAATACCAACAAACACCACAAAGTTCTACATTTCCAGAACCCTACAAGTATATTGTCTGGAGAGGACAATCTTCTGGTTCGCCGGGTCGTCAAGGAAATAGTTATTCGCACCAGCAACAAAAGAATCCTCGTCACGATTACACCCGGCATATTTGACGAACCAATGCCACGGAAGCAGCCACAAAAGGAGAGAGATGAACCATTGCCAACAAGGCCATACTCGAAGTATTGTTCAGAAAGCACACCAGTTTGTGAGAACCCTCGAGGCTGGACACTGCCCTCCACCACCATTGAATAATACTGATAAGTGGCACAAGCATTCGTACGAGGATGTCAAGGACTCGCTGACATAGAAAGTCTGCACGGTAGACATGCGCATGCGCAAATTCTAAAATATATATATATATATATATATATATATATATACATTCAGTCACACTATGTCGACTAATACTGCGAACAGGGGCGTACCCCGGTTGTAGCTAGCGCCTAGATCATTTGAAAATAACGGCACTCTGATACCGATACAACCGCTCTAACCACGGTGCCGAGCAGTGGCCCAGAAAAGCATACAGCTGCTAAGCAGCATTTCGACAAAGTGGCCAGGACTGTATAGGAAGATGTAACGCGGGTAGTCAGGAGCCAATTTCCATCTCGGCCTGGCTATCGCACGAAACCTGGCAGTCGACAATCACCGCGATGTGGAGGACATCCCAGCTGGGTTCGTCGCTGTGACGGACGCAGAAGACTATATAGACAGGGGCGACATACCCTTTCCACAGCTAGGAGCTCGAGTGGTCGGCAAACCTGGAACGGTCATCGTATTCAGACCAGGCATCATTCAACACAGAAACTTGCCCTTATACGCTGGAAATGAACAGAGACCTACTACTGGTCGGTAAAACAAAAGTCAAATCTTCGTTTGGCTTTGTTAAACGCCCCCCCTAAATGGACTCACTCACTGTAAGTCCGCTCGGCATATTAGAAGCACTTCAGGAGTATATCGCTCCTCGGGGTAGGAAAGAAAGGAAGGATGAATTGATGTTCTGGGGGGTGCTTCAGCTGGTATAGGGGAGGACCTTGCTACTGCTGGCCCAGGGAGGCGGCAGAGATGAGGAAGCACACTAAGCGCTGTCGACCAAGTATAAAAAGACCGGTTAGTACACGCGACGGATACCATGGGAGCTTGAAGTCGCAGTGCGAGCCTCCCAGAACCGAAGAAGGCGGCCAACATGCACGGAGTTGGCTGCTAGAAGATGATGCACCGGCCCTACGTGTGGTCCCGGTCTTGACGCTAGCAGGCCACAGCCAGGATGGAACCTAGGAATAACGGAAGCGATCAAACCCCCAGAAGAAAGCCACTGCGGAAGGCGGGACGGGCGTCCTAGGCACGCATGCTGGCGGCGTACTCCCAAGGGGGGAAAACACACTCGTTCTAGCTTAGGGGAACGCTAGGATATAGACTTCTCTACTGGGAGGAACTGGGAACATCCACAAGGGGATGTGCCACAGTCCAAAGAGAAAAAGGCCGACCTACTGCCAGAGAAGTTCCTCCATGCTCTGGCCGCGCTGAAGCCCGCCATAGAACAACCGGAAGACCTGGGGTATACATATCGCCCTCTCGAACACGCGGTTTGTCTGAAGGATACGGAGGCAATCGGTGGAAAACATCATTATTTCTATATCGGATTGGTCGCAACAGGGCATCCTTCAGATCATGATCAGGACTCTGGCCCAGTAGATAGATTGGCCTTGTTCGCACGCCGAGCACAAGAAGATCGACAGAAACCGACCGAAAGTAGCAGGCGCTCAAACAGCTCGTCTCCACCTGCCAGAGTCTTGGGGTTCACACTCTACCATAGAAACACACGGTTGAACTCATTGAATACCATAATGATCTAGGCACCAAAACTATAAAGCTCGCTCCTGAGCGGAATTGTAGATTTCCCTTCACAGAGATCCTTATCAATACGGTACTGTACGTACTGCACTGTCTCAGTCCCTGACATGTAGGCTTATCTAGTCCTGTCAGAGAATCAATTGCTAGGTGCATTCCTTCCAAGTAAGAAGCGATTTACTAGGTTTTAATGGAACGCGAGGTGAGATGCGGCCCTGTGGAACGCCAGAATAATTAGAAGAGAGCCCTTTTTCCGGGAAACATAATGTGTTTGCTGGTGTATTCATTACCCCCTGCTTGCGTCCGTAGAGACCCCTGCACCGCAGAACAAAAAACATGATCCCCGAGGGATATGACCGCCCGGGGTCGCATGGGCCAGCTACCGATGGAGGGCCCAGGCAGGAGTACTGTACAGACGCGCAGGCTAAATTCCGGAGTCAATGGTCAATCTGACCAATCAGATCTCTTCTTTTCTACCCATCAAAGTTCTGTACAAGTCCGCAGACATGCACGTAGCGGGTCTGTCACCACCGGACTGGTCCGAACCAATGTCAAGCGGAGGTAATCCTGAGCGAATCCCGGACGGTCGTATTCCTCGGTCAAGAGGAATCTTCAACCGTATCAGTAAGCAAGCCATACAGTATTTCCTCTTTACCACTACCACCAACGCCCAGTATGCCACGTCCTCAAGGCCACTCGACCAAGCAGCTCCGCAGCGAGCAGAAAAAGACCATTCGCGACCTCTATTTCTTCGGAGGGCTCTCCAAGGCCGAGATCTACGTCCGCCTCAAGAAGGCGTACACTCCGCACCAGATCCGCTACGCCATCCGCTCCAAAGACGACAAGACCCACTTCAACGACCGTGGCAGAGACAAGAAACCGGTCGAGACGGAAAAACGGTCAAACATCGAACCGAAAACGCCCATGGGCACGACAGAACCGGAGACTCCCATGGGCACGATAGAACCGGAAACTCCCATGGATATGACAGAACCGGAAACCCCCACGGGCACGACAGCAGAGGAACCATGTTCCTCGGCGGAAACCAGCCCTCCGCCAGACCAATCCGCTGGCCCGTCTGGCAGCGTCAGCAACACAGTGGAGGGTTCTCCCAGCCTCGACCTCGTAATGGAGCAGGCCCAGTCGCCCATGACCGCCTGCTTTAATTCTGACACTGCCAGCCCGTGAGGCATGAGCCGAAGCCCGCGACAATTAGGCTGCCGGGCAGTGGGAGAAGGTCCTTTGAACTCACGAGGCTTGGGTGGCTGGTGGCCGTCGTTGCAAGCAGTACGTCGTCAATCGACTGCCAGGAGGAGAGATTAGGGATCCAGACTGCCTTGTTGAGAAACACCAAAGTAGTACGGCTCCGCAAGATCCCTACTATTTATGCAAGCTGCTTGGTCAGCAACGCGTCTGCAGAGGTTTACACCCACTGATCCTGCGACGCATTCATTTAGAACGATAACTAAGAATCATTTGCCGAAGTCTCAAGATGGAAGGCTTCCAACCGCCACGCGTCCCGTTTCTTCCGTGGTATCCGGTGTGCCCCGGGTCACTATGATTGAGGGGCCAGCGTTCAGCCCTGATCCCAATCTCATCGAGACAATCTTGTACAAAACGAGGGACTCCATACAAGTCAAATACGGCCACATCGATAAGCTCTCATACGAGACCAGCTACGGCAATGGGTATGAGAAGCCTGGGAGTCAACGGACATGATTTCACTCGTGTCCTTCTGGAGGTGAAGGAATAGCCGCAGACGGCGCGTTTTGAGTAGTAGCCGTTACTGTATGCTCGAAATGTACCAGTGGAGCTTAGCGCTCGCTGAACAGTCTCAGACGATTCGGGTAGGAATCAGTGTAGGGCTCGCAGGCGACATGGCGGAGGCCGCTGTTACCACCTCTACGATATAGTACATTAGATAGATTAATTCAGATTAATTCATAGCGAGAAAACATATCATCAAAAAGGGGGCCAATGACCGAGGCAATGTTTCTGTTCGCCCTCATTGTGAACGATAGTGCGGGCCGAGACCGAGAATGGGCAAGCAACGGCCGTTACGGAGGCTGTTGGACTCCACCATCCCCAACAAACAGCCCCTTTTAGAGCCTGCTCTTTCCGGCCAGTCACACCGGTCGGCTGCTCCACCAAAACTTCAAAGCCCAGATATCACGAGCCCTCCAAACATGAGGAAATGTCTACGTCTGGAAGGCCACGCTCATTCTGCTGGTTGTATGATGAACCGGTGGATCAGACCAGTATCGGAGTCGGACATCTGTGTATGGACGGGCTCTGCTCTGCTCTGCTCAACAACTCATGTTTTCTTTTCCTACCTCACGGACAGTTATATCTGATATTACCACCTAACATTAGCTTCCGTACGTTGAACCGAGACTGAACATGTTGAGGAGAGAGGGCAAGACAGATAGATTGGACAGACTGGATTGAAGGCAATCTCTACACCGGAGAGCGTATGATCACCACATTGACAGAGCAGGCACTGGGCCATCAGTATTGTCTGTAGTATCAGGGACAGCAAAGGACCCCGGACTCTGGATCAGTACAGTACCGTATTCTTTTGTCCCTCGTCTTCGCCGCGCCTTGCAACGCCTTGCAACGCCTTGCAACGCGCGAGGCTCCAGATCCGGTATCCGCTCTTCCACCCGCTTCCGTGCTCTGCCAGAGGACCCCGGGGAGGCGCACTCTCTTTTGGTGATCCGGGGGGGGGGGGAATCGATGGTTGCGCCGGTCCGGTGATTCGGTGGAGGCTCTCCTCCCATTTCTTCCCCTGTGGACGGGGACGTCTTTGAGAAGACGTGGTTCTCGCTCTATCTTGGGGCCTGGCAGTTCGTTCCATAGGGCTCTCTTTGGTGTTTTCGTCGTTTTTGCGTAGGCCGTGATCTATCGTGCAACCGGAATATTCTGCGCAACTTACCTGATCCGTTCGAAAGAAAATACCATCACAAGGTCCAGTCCATCATTTTGGAAGGGCACGAACACGGGGGGAGAGCAGGTTTGTTTTCGTGATAAGATGGCCGCGGGGCCGGGCTGACTGACATGGCTGATAACGAGGTCGAAGGCGTCGACCCGTTCAACATACAGACATTCCTGAATCTACAGCCAGTCATCGAGCCCCAGTCCATAGGCAGCAACAGTCAGATACAATGTTCCCGTAACTGACCCGTTTCGAAGAGTGCTGGGGTCCAAACAGTGCAGCTGAACCACCGTGCAGGAGATGAGTTGCGGTATCTCAAATCTGATTCCCAGACACCAAATCTCTCTGGGTGTATATACCCATCCCATACGTATATACATGAAGTAACGCAAGCCGAAAGGACCAGCTCGTCCCACGATCGCTAGTAGACACCCCCTACTCCATCCTTTCGCCCGCATGATCGTATCGTACCATACCGCATCTACTGTGTCATATCATACCACACCGCACCATACGCCAAGTCAAAAACCCCAGAGGCGACCGCTATAGTAAGAGCGAGAGAAAAAACAGAAAAAGAGAAAAGAAAAACACATCAACGCTAATGACCACTCCTCCAACTCCTCCCACCCGTCCCATACATAATACCCCACCACCGGACCTCCTGTATCCATATCCATATCCATATCCATATCCACAATTACAAAAGAAAACCCCCCACCCTCCTCAACCTTCCCCCTAGCCCCAAAAACCTCGCATACTAAGCCCCATCACCGCCACCGTCACCGCCACCGCCACCGCCCTCCCCATCCGTCCCACCACCGCCACCAACACCAACACCAACACCAACACCGCCTCCCCGTCCCCAACCCCACCAACTCCAAGCACTCCCTCCATACCACCACCACCCCGCCGCCGCCACAACCACAAGCAGCGAACTCCCCAACACCGCCAAGCCCGCCCGACTCTTCCCGAACCAGATCCCCCAGCCCAGAAGCGGCTCCCAGCGCCTGAACTCGCGGCGCCTCCTCCACGCGTCGACGTCCACGCGACAGGGGAGGCGGACCCGGGGATCGACGAGGGCGCGCGCGTTATCGCGGCCCAGGTTCAGGCCCTCGGGACTAGCGAGGCGCAGGATGTGGTCGCGTTCGCGTTGGCTGGGGACGAGCTCGGGCGGGGGCAGGAGGGGTACGCGGAAACGGCAGAAGACGGGGCGGTGGTCGCTGGTGCGCAGGACGGGCAGGCAGTCGTAAGCGCGAACGGCGATGTGGGGGATGGTGGATGGGTCGACGCCAGCGACGTCGTAGCGGAGGCGCACCCAGGAGGGGATGGGCAGATGCAGGATGCGGTCGCACCAGGAGGGCCAGCGGTGGCGGGCGAAGATGGCGGGGCAGGGGTCGGAGTGGGAGTTGGAAGTGGGGTTGGAAGTGGGGTTGGAAGTGGATGGAGATGGGGATGGAGATGGGGATGGAGATGGGGATGGATTGCTGGCACGATACATTTCGTACTTGTAAGTAGGGGGAAACCCACTGCTGGGTTCACGAAGACCGTGTAAAGTGCGGCCGGCGTGGAGCTCCTCTCTGAGCTGGTCGCGGGTGGCAAAATGTACCCAGTGATGCGGATCCAGCATATCGGTAACATGGGGATCGGGAAACTCGGCATTGATGGGAGGGGGAGTGCTAGAGATGCGGTAGTTCAAGTCTCCAGCAACAAACAAGTGCGAGCCCGGTTTGTAAATAGTCATGTCGTGCAAAGCCGCCTTGACCCGGGCTTCGGACAAATCGGGATTGTTCATCAGCGGATCCGAGTCACTGGCTTCTGGTTCGGTTTCCGCTCGCATGTCGTCATCCACCAGGTCCATGTGGTCGTCGTTCGGTCCGCCACGATCCGAATTGGATTCCGGTGCTAGTTCTGGCTCGGACTTCACGCGGGCAACAACTTCTTTGGGATCTTCAAACAAGAGACCACTGACGAGGCTGGCCCAGTCACGATTGCGTCGTTCCACATTCCACTCCATGGCCGAGAGATGTGTGCCCACGAACGTCAGCTCTGCGCTCTTGGAACCGCCGCTATCACCAGCACTATGACTCTCATTCCCATCATTCGCCTTATCACTCTTCTGCTTTTGCCGCTTCGTGTACATAAATCTCAGTCCCACCGCACCTTTATTCGCCATATCGCCCGGTCCAAACCCGACCTCCGCGACCTGGATCTCGCTCGTGATAGCGCTGGGGTTGTGGGCAAACAGCATGATGGCGGTCATACCGACATTCTGCGTCGACATTAACTTGTAGTACCGCCCCTGCGCCTTATGCTGGTGTGGATCGTTCGTCGTCAAAGTCGACGCATTGCTGCCGTTATTGTCATCATCGTCATTTTCGTCGTACGAGGTCTCACACTGAGGATCCAGGAACTTGGTCGCGGCGAGATCGAGGGCGTCTGCGTACTTGCCGAGATACTGACCCAGGACGTAGGATCCCAGGAACGCTATTCCGAGGGGAGCTGCTTCTTGCAGGGCACTTTGCGGGGGAAGATAATGTTAGATCCTCGATTCCTTATCAATCATCTGGTCTCTCTCTGGGTGGCCTCGCCAGGCGGGCAAGACTCACAAAACAACAAGCTCCGGTAACCTCGACGTCCTTCTAGCCCGCCCGCCCTCCTTCTCGCTCCACCGCCCCAGCGCATCGCACAGATGGTGCGCAAACGCCGGCACCGAGATCTGTTTTTTGGCCGCATTGAACGTGAGATAGAACAAATCCAGATCCGCATCGCGACCTCGAACGCGATCCCGGCCAGCCATAGCTGTCGCCCCGGCGGCAATACCGCTATCCCCGCCTTCCGCAGCTTCGTCCGTGTCCCTGTCCTGGCTGTCCCTGGGCCTGAACAATTCCTCAAGTGACGAGGCACCGTGGGCGCTCAGCAAAGTCTCGCACAGCCGCGAGATCTGCTCTTTCGCTGGTTAGGAAAGTGGCGGACTGGATCGGGCTGGTTCTGCTGTTGTCGAGGATGGACTAGACTGCGAGCTTTTTTGCTCTTCGTGGTGGGGACCAGCCTGGATTCGCCGGTGGTGCGGCGGTTGGAGATTGTGGTTGGCGTTGGCGTTGGTGGCAATGGTGGTATGGATGGTGCGGGCGTTGGTGGTGGGGTCCGGGGATTCCCAAATGCTGCGGCAGGCTGCATAGTCCAGCCTAGCGGCAGGTACAGCTGAGCGGGTCAGCAAAACATAAGAACCACGAAATTTGATACCGGTAACGGGGACGGAGAGGATTTTTATCATCTAAATGGTAACTTATTTGAGAATCCAGTAGTATTTTGAAACCAGTGCAAAAAGAGCTCGCACGGTATTCGAACTGCGAAAACCATACATACCTGACCGAAGCTCGTCCTAGTACCTCCTATGCCGCAGTTGGTTCACCGAATCATCTCTCCTTCCTTCAAACAAACACGGGATTGGGATCGCGTGGAAGCAAACCAAGCAATTATAGACCGAGCATGTACATAAATCGAAGCAATGATCACAGTACTCCATAAGTTACTATCGACTCGACTCCATGCCAGTCCAAAAGAACAAAAAAAACAAAACAAGTCCTCCTCAACCAGAGAGCGGGAATCCGTAGACGAACGTCCGCCTCCTCCCTCCCTCCCTTCCTTCTTTCCTTGACTTCTCCCTTCACATCCACAAGCACGTTCGTCCATGCCGAAAAGACAACAAGTACATATGTCATCGCCCCCCGAGCGTGACCACTTCCCACG
This sequence comes from Iodosphaeria phyllophila, assembly GCA_025802455.2. NCBI lineage: Eukaryota > Fungi > Ascomycota > Sordariomycetes > Amphisphaeriales > Iodosphaeriaceae > Iodosphaeria > Iodosphaeria phyllophila. The sequence continues at coordinate 12,908 of JAOYMO020355431.1, read as the reverse complement.
GAACAGAATCGACACACGACATCAGCCACTCCCACCTTTCTCCCATCACGGTCGTCGGCTCTCCGAGTATTTACTTCCCCTACATGTTTAGCCGAGAAAGCATGATAGAGACAGCAAAAGCTGGCAAAGAAGTGGCAAACGCTTAGTCGGGTATGCCTGCCTGACCTGGAGTACCGCGGTACCACATATAGACGTAAAACACACCTTCACACAGGAGTAGCTTCATCCGGTAACTGGAGCATGATAGGAGGTAGCGCCGAGAACACACCGTAGCTATACTCACCCCATTGGAACCAACCCATTATCACCATGCTATGTGCCCGTTTCCATGACGTAGCCATCACGTCTCCGTAGCCATGTCTCATGATCCCGTGATTGCCCGACCGACCGCAAAGTTGAGCCCTTCCCGACGTACGTAACATAGAATCACAACTCGCAAACTTCACAGACACAGCCACGTCATAAAAGAGCACTCAGAGTAGTGAAAGAAAACAAATCAATTTTGGGAAAGCCAGCTATCATGTATCCGAGCCCCGAACCCATCACCTCATGCACGCATTACCATCCGCCCTGACTAATCGCCTACTACTTCCATCCATGATACCCCATACGCAGCGAGCTCCGGTCAACTAACCGCGCTTGGAGAAGGGTTTCTCTAGTTTGCCACCGAGGGAGGAAAGGAGTTGAACTACGTTTCCTATCTTGAACAAATCGCCGTAGCTTGAATGTAACTTCTCCTACCCCCTTCCATAGCAAAAACTAGACGACCCATTCCTACTGCAAGATCCCTTAACAGCCCTCTCGCAAGTTTCCCCGCGCTCTCGGTGGTTTGGTTGACTGAAAGACCTCCCGCATCCATGCCAGCCTTGGAAACGCTTGGCTTTGCTCGATGATGTTGGTTTGCAAGGAGAACGCAGCAGCAGGACGTGTGGCGAACCACCAGGAACTATACTAGTAGTAGTGGAGTATTTTTGGCTTTTCGGTGTATGGGTGCGTCAGTAATTAACCCCTAATAAGGCCCGTGTCGTACCGAATCGAGTTCGAATTTACCCCTCTTCCATAGTCGTGACGAGGCCATGATTCTTGGGCCTTGGGAAGGGAATAATTTGACGCGGCATTACAACGAGAAAGGCATGCGAAAACCAGCAGCGGACAAGTTCAACGAAACCAAAGAACTACGGGATAGGAAACCGATGCTTCGAAGAGTCGACGAGATTTGACAGGCCCATACTAACGCAGGACGCACAGGAAGTCATGCAGTCGAAAGCCTTTGGGAAATTGTTAATCGTCTGTTGCCCGGTTGAACTCATTCGGAGAAGGAGGGGAACGTTCCACTATAATCGCCACTCGAACCATCATAACGATGTAAAAACACATGCACAGTTTTCGATCTTCCGACACCCAGAACAGGTCAGAGTGCCGGGCGTGCCGTTCAGACCAGGAGCAAGTTCATCGAGTTCGAGGTAGACGTCAGCCGGAACACAAGTGATCCACTAGACAGTCCGACCTCTCCCCCAATACATTGCATCCATGTCCGAGCCATGACGTGTAACCATTGCAAGAGATACATCGCAGAAGGGAAGGAAAGGGAGTAGTCTAATCAGAACCCAAAGCACTATCTTGGCGTAGTTTCGATAACATGTCCGAGTTGACAGGTGGAGACATGTTCCTTCGTTGACGGGAGGTAGCATCGAAACGGTCAGGCCAGGATGTCGGCAAGGCTACAGCTGAGTTGTCGCTCGCCCAGAACGAGAACAGTCGGAGAACCTGCACAAGTGGGCGTGGGACGATAAGAACTGCAGTTTAATAGCGGCGACCATAACCACATCCATTTAACGTTTCGAGACTGTCGAGCATTGTGGGAACAATTTGATACTGCTCAACAGGACGAAACGCGAGATGGAAACGAGATGGAATATGGTGGAGTGGGGAGAAATCATTTGGGACGGTACGAGTTAGAAGCGTAACCCGAGCCGGCGCCCTGTTGACCTTTGGAAGCTGATCGCAGCCTATTACCGCAAACTGAAGTGTCAGCCATCGTGTCAGCAGTTTCCCCTTCGGCCAGCGTTGTCAGAGCACACCAACGAAGGAAATTTGGATATTGTCAAGACATCCGAAAATCAAAAGATGTAACAATAATCACACAAATTACACACTCACATCCTATCGCTTCCGCCCACGGCACGGCTAGTGTCGGGGGTTTCGCCACCAATGACCTTACGGCGAGAGCTGGGGATGGCACCGGGCTTAGCAGCAGGAGACTGACCAGCCGTAGCATTACGAGTCACACGGGCCTTATCATCGTCTTCGGCAACTCCCTGCTGGCCCGCAGCCTGCTGGGCAATAGCCTGGGCGTTCTTCTGGTACTTGTAGACCGTCCAGTCGAAAACGTAGTCGTACTGGAATCCCTCACGGACGAACAGATCGCGGAATATCTTGCGGAGGTAGCTGTAGTCGGGCTTGTCGTCGAATCGGAGAGAACGCGTGTAGTTAAGATAGATGGCAAACTCGTTGGGGAAACCACGACAGAGGACCTCCGTCGGAGTCGTCATCTTCTTCTCCATGATGCGGTCGTATTTCTGCTTCTTGGTTGCAGCCTTAAGACCCTGCCAGGGAAGAGAGCCGCGGCAGAAGTAGAGCATGACATAGCCAAGCGATTCCATGTCGTCACGACGAGATTGTTCTATTTGAACCAGAATTGATTAGCAAGAATCCACCATCAGGGTTGGGGTTAGGGTCAAGTCAGGAGTTCATGTTGATATTCAGATTAAGGTTAGGGTTGAGATCAAGGTTCAGAGTTATGCATGATATGTTTATCAATCCACAGGAAGATGAGAAAGAGTGACCCGAAATCGACACCCGGAAAGAATAAGAAGAAAATATTCAATCACTCACCAACACCCAAATGAGTATTAATCGAGGCATAACGAGCCGTGCCCGTCAAGTTCTTGTTCTCACGGTAAGGAATATGGAAATGCGTCTTGGGGTCGCGGTATTTCTTGGCCAGTCCGAAATCAATCACGTTCACCTGGTTACCCCGTTTGCCGATCCCCATAAGGAAGTTATCGGGCTTGATATCGCGGTGGATGAAGGACTTGGCGTGGATGTACTCGATGCGCGAAATCAGCTGATCGGCAAGCAGGAGAACCGTCTTGAGCGAGAACTTGCGGTTGCAGAAGTTGAACAGATCCTCTAGACTGGGTCCCAATAGATCCAGCACCATGGCGTTGTAGTCGCATTCCGTTCCAAACCAGCGGACAAATGGAATACCCACCCCGCCCGCAAGAGACTTGTACACGCGCGCCTCATACTCCAGTTGCGGATGTTTGGCCTTGACACTTTCCAGCTTGATGGCAATTTCCTCGCCCGAGATTATGTTGGTGCCCAAGTAGATGTCTCCGAATGAACCTGACCCAATCTTCCGACCAATGCGGTATTTATTCCCCACGCGAAGATCCTGCACCTCACAATGTTAGTTAGTTTGTTTGCTTTGCACTCAGCCATTTCGCTCAATCCTAAAGCATACCATTGTCGTCATGATGGCGATTGGGGAGAGCCCAACTGCGTGGGCTTAACTTGTCGACGGGCTGGTGATCGACGATTGATTTGATTGATTTCTTTTCGGATAATACCCGAAGGTATTGGTAGCCGTGCGAGATGCTGCTGAAAAATGGGAAATGGAATGAGACAAGACAAAAGTTGATGGGAGCCGCTCAGGGTATATCGGTCGAGAGCGGTGAACGACTAATAGGCGCGGCCCGAGTCAATGGAGGCCCGTGTCAAGTTTTGCTGATGATACCGATGTCAGTAAAACTGTGCAGTAGCCTGCCGGGTGAGGAAAGGATTCGAAAGCGATGCACTGAACCCTTGCAGAAATGGAAAAGAAAGAAACCAAGCATCCGTCGAATTGACAGGAATCAACCTGAAAAACAAAGTGCAGTGGCGACAGGATGCTCTCAAATGAGGCAACCAGCAGCGACACCCTTCCAAGTTATGTGTGTAGGGTGGGTGCGGGTGTCTGGAATGGGGGACGTTGCCTTGGGCTTTCGTCCTTCACCCAATAATTACGCCACTGGTCACTGCTCTGCCAGTCAAAGGTCCACTAACTGTCACCTGCGGGGGAGCGAGAGTGAAGTGCCACCGTAATGCCTCGTCTCGAAGCTAATTTGGTGAATGAGGGAAGGGTGGAGGCAAGTGTTACCTGCTTAGACCGAAAACTGGGTCGTTCCTGCGTTGAAGCCGAACACCTGCAACCACGATACACGAACAGTGTAAACGAAGGTGGGATTCTAGAGTGCAGCGGAGATGGTAGGTAGGGCGGAAGAGAGTGAAGGAAACCAAGTCATGAGGTTGGGATAGCCCACTTTCGAAAAGGAAAATGGATTGTGCTAAGGTTTGCCTTGTTCTGCTTTAGTCCGGTCTGCTCGACCCTGCAGTGGCCGCAGCTGCAATACGTACGTAGTGGGTAGGTAGTGGCTGCCCGCTTGCTCACTGACCGACATCACAACAACGGTGGGCAGACAGCAAGCTTGCTGCAGTAGAGAGGGGGGGGACAAGCGGTGCATCGGTGCGCGCCGCCAAGTGCAGCAAGGGGAGATGGAGAAAAATATAAAATGCTAGCTCATACCTTAGCACGCTATTGATGACAATAGTGAAAGACTGAAGGTCGCTTTGCACTTGATTGAAGTGGACAACCTCAAAGACTGCAGAAATCAAACATTCGATCTCCTGGCGTTATAGACTATGATTTGTTGCGGCGGCGAGCAACAACTGTTACTCGTCAGTGACGGTAGAGAGATATGTAAAATAAAAAACGAAGGCGATGTTGCGTGACACACACAACTCGTTCGTCTCGTAGCTACACGACCTGGCAATGTCGTCAGCTTTGAGGGGCGGAGGGAAAAAGATTTCGGAAGGAAACAGTTTTACGAACGGCTTGGCAGAGTTGAAATGCAAGAAATCAACCGATCAGCGAGGGACGAAACCGCGGAGTACTGTAACTGCGGTTACCTAGTAGGTATTTCCGAGCACAGCGGAGGGGCCGGGCGTTTAGTCCGGGCTGGGCAGGTCAACGTCGATTTCTAGCCCTGGAACAGTGAGCAGCGGACTGCTGGGATTTACCTGCTGGCCTTGGTGGTGGGTTGGGTTGGCCTCGGCGCCCAAGAGGCCCGTGTCCCACATGCTACGTGCACCAATTCCGAATCCTCAAGTTTCTGTCACTTTTCTTTTTGTCCCTGAAAATTGACGTGTTGCGGGACTTCCGTAGGTACATCCATATCATGACAGAAATCATAGCTTCATTGGCTCCTCGTGGCTCAACTGATCGTATCTACTGGCAGCTCGAACGCTCCACTCCTCATGTCCTTAACAAATAGAGCTACTGTGAAAGAACATTATCGATGCGCTAGAACAGCTTTGATGTACTCCGCGGAATGCTAAATACCGACCGGTAGCTTCATGGTGATCAGAACTTACACAGCGGCAAACGGAGTTCCTTCTAATCTCCAAACCCAATGACCAGCAATGATGAGACGGTCATAGTGGAGTTTTGAGCGAGTGGCTTGCTCCACTAGGACTATGCCTGAGGCGCGCGGTTCGTACCTGATCCCGCGTTTCAAAAGCCCCGGCAACCTCACTGCCCTTCGCCGGCAATCTGCGCTCAGCGGCCGGAGTGAAGGGCGCAAGCACAGCCGGATTCGCGCTCTGAGACTCTGCGGTATCACCATACAATTACGGCACCGAACCATGCTAAGATAATAGTTGTCTGACTCTCAACCCATCTTTCATCACCATGGCGAACTTCGGAGCTGCCGTGGATAAAAACATCGGAGGCGGCCCGCTGCGAAGGTTCCAGGGGCACGGTGACCTGGTTGGGCAACGAGCTTCCCAACGGTTCCGTGTCAGGTTTTTAAACTCAGCGAGAGAACCTTCTCTGTACAATATGAGATATTGATCCTGCCCGTCCATGAAATTCTCCGCATCGTGTTCGGCGTTCAACACAATCCAAGTTCGACCATACCGTATCTCAATCGTTGCTTGTAGCACCTTACTACCGAGGCAGGAGGACAGCATGGGGCATTGCCTTGCTGTTCCCGATGGGAGTCTTACCCTCGTCATCCCAAGAGCTCAACTGATCCCACGCCTCAGTTCTTTTGCCGAACAAGGGCAACTTGGATGATGATCGCTTGCACGAACGTTTGGTTCGTTTACCTATTAAATGAACATCCTAAATTTGATGTCTCGGCGCCGTATTTCTGTATGCGCTCTTGACAGGGCATGTGCTCACCAGATCAACGAGAGGGCGTGTACCACATTGTCCAACGCAGGCTTGCATGAACCGGTTAATCTTGAATTTAAGCCAACGGGACTCTTGTCTTTTCTGTATGACAGTTATGCGACGAATGTTGCCATGATTTTCTCCAGCGGGGGTGGACACCGCCGTGTCTGCCTCCCTCTTTTCTTCAGACACCCCTTTCCTACCGGATCTCAGAAGTTGCTACAAACGAGTAATATTAGGGGTGAAGCGAATTGGCTGTCTAGTCTCATTCCGTTACTACATCATCGGTTCACTGACTGTGATATTATGTGTTACCGGTGAGCACCCAATAGTTTCAGTTACCAGTTCAATGAGTTCTCTTGTCTTCATCTGTTCTTCGTTATGCTGCTACACGAGGTTGCTGGACTCCCTCTGTAACAAGAATGAGCTACCGAGCATATATCATCTCTCATTTCGCGAATCTTGCACAATCAGTTTATTTTGCGGTACACAATGAAAAACTTGGCCTCCATCCATACAGAGCGCCCCACGGCGCCCAACGCTGCCCAAGCTGCCAAGCCGGTGCCTTTCCCCCGCCTGACCGGACAACACCTGGCTTTGCATACATAAGTAGGTAGCACTCCGCAACCGACGGCGTTCCAAATACGGTTTCTCTCTCGGCAGCACCATCTCCGATCCAAGTTCCAGATCTTCAACTTTTCCAAATTCGCTCAAATCGTGTGCAGGCATGTACAGCAACAACATTTGTGATTGCCTTCAGATGCCCGAGGACAAACCGGGTCATCAAATGTGCGCCCCCAGACAGCGGCGCCTGTGGAACCGCAAGGAGCGTGGACCTCTCGCCGTTCTGTAAGAAGGGCTCCACTCTGAAAACCATGGAGTTGTACCGGTAATTCCACTGGATACTTCCACCGTTGCCCGTGCGGCACACCAAATAGGCTCACCGAGGACGTTGAGTCTTGGATTGCGGTGCTCCCCCTCTCCGGCTGTCCGTATCACTACTGCTCTTTCATGGCTCCGCAACCCCAGCTTCGACTGCCATTCTTACTTTAAACCCTAACGTCTCTAGTGTTTATTTATAGTGATTACCGTTCCGGTAGTCATCCATATTTGCTGCGTAGTTTAGCGTAAGTAGCCATCGGCACAAGGGTTTACACAGTATCTTGAATTAAATTGTGGTTCTCATGCGCGACAGCACAACCGAGGCAGTTGCGCTAAAAAGGTTGGCGCTTCGCCGCGCGGCGCCAATAGCAGAGGCCGCTGTTGATAAAGCACCGGTCCAGGTACGGTCGGCCACATTAAATAACGTCTCGGCAAGTTGACATGCGCTAGCGCTGCGAGTATGAGATGGGTAGTTCTAGGATGACAATTCATAACATGTGTGATGCGATGCTGTCCAAAAAAAGCTCATGTTGTGGTTTTCTAAGACTACAGGTAGCCGTTGGATTCGTAATGTTACTAGTGTCGGCGCTCTCGCTTGCTTGCTCACCTATCGACTGCTGGGATTTGAAATGGGCCTGTCAGGTATCGACCGGGGAGGCGGCGATAACCCGGTAGGTTGCCGACCGTTGCCGTTGCGAGAGCCACGGCGCTGATTGGTGTGAAACCGTTCCGACGGCATGCCCTCCAATTTTGATTGGCTGTGGATGCTTGTGTCGATACGGCCTGGGGTGGAGCGCCACCCCTGACAGTACTTCATGCTGGACTTTAACTTAATGCTGGAGTCCACACTACGAACAGGCACTCGTGATGACCAGCAGCCCAGGTTCTGCGCAAGTAATCAACATGTCAGCAAGCAAGGTGCCTCATTTCCTTGGCGGAATCTCCATCATGACCAATTATAGACCTGACCATACGGTATAAATACCTTCGAAGTTTATCATCAGGTCCTAGGATAATGATCAGCAACTTGAGAAGAAGAACGGAAAGCCGCCTCCCCTATCATACTGCTACACAGTTCCTGAGTATGCGATGGTGTATAAACAAGCCAGCAAGCAGCCATTAGGGTTCGGGTCCATGTCCCGGCCCTTGATTTGGCACTTCTTGTCGCACTTCTTGTCATACTTCCGGCTCAGCAGTAGTGGACTGAGGGAAAGTCTTCGTCCGCCTCACCGAGGAGCAATTGGCGTGGATGACGGTCGTAGGTAGGACAAAGGATGGCGTCTGGTCGGTATTGAGGCGCTTGTATCACGGCCATATCAACGTTCTAGACATTGCTTGATAGCCTCGTGTCCAGTGCTATTGGGCCTGCTGTGTAACCTGGTCATGACCGGAGAGGACTTCTGGCCCGACCTCGTGGCTGAATACTGAAGCATTAGCAGGGCTGCCATGCTTTGAGACTCACAACAATAGTAGCGGGCTGGCTGAGATATCGCTTCACAAGGCGATGCGAATATCATGCTGGTGCATATCTATATCCCGGCAAACCTGGACTACGGACAAATTTGGCCACCTGAGGCTGAGAATAGGGCTGAAGAGGATGACGCCTCTTGAAGATGTGAGCCTTACTATAAAATACAGGTCCTCAATTGCCCTGTCAAACCAGGGCGTGTTGTACAAAGCCTCGGAAGGCGCCTCAGGATCCTTGGGTTTCCCTCTCGACAGCTTTTGTACAAGGACGGTTGGCATATCGAGCCTGTCCGTGTCTCTTCGGTCTCATAGAATAGGGTGATATGCCATCGTCGATTGCGTTCCAGCCTCTGTGTGCTGTCAGTTGCCCTCAAATCAGACCTATGCCTTTGCTTGCGTTGAAATCAGGATCGGGGTCAGCGGATCTCACCGCATAGCCTACCGCTCGTTGTGCCGGTATTTTATGCAGTGGAGTTCTAGAAACATAATCGTGAGTGGTATGGACCAGCGAAGTCACCAAGGCTGGAAGTAACACAGGTCATCAACGTATTGATATCTCATGGATCCCCATCCAGATTTGATTCGGACTCCATGAAAAGCCCCCGGATACCAATCTTTCTTCGAGAATCTTATGTTTGATCAAAGCAGATTGCCTTGTTGTCATCACGGTAATAGGCCTGCACTGTAATGACCAGCTCGTTCGAAATAGGTCACGGGAAACCCCACTGTAGGATTCATACTTGTATCTCTAGTACTAGATCATTTTACGCTGTTGGTTGGGCTTCAAAGTCATCGCTTTGGTGGTAACGTAACTGATGCAGAATTGGGGTATCCGGTTCGACAGATGATGAAGAAGATGAAATATCTTCATGGGCCGTTACGGGTCCAGTGCTATTTAACTATCTACAGTTATCCGGTAGCAGCGCTGCTCTTGCCTATTCTATTTCGCATATGCTGAGCCCAGGAAACGGGTTAACCGTGCTTCTATTTCTTCTACGCCTTCCTTCACCATCGAGACTCAATGGCACCATATCTATACAAGACAACTCCTCTGCCACTGAAAATTATCCACTGCTCTTTACTTAACCCCAACCATGATATTGCGAGATTTTGCCCCGTAGCCAGGTAATGCGCTCTACTAGACCTGTTCCTCACTATCCTGCCCCGACCATCTCACTGTTCTTGCGTAAGGCACATAGTCTCCTCAATGCTGTTCACGGATCATTGCTTTTGGTCAAGCTGAGATCAGCCACGGCTCGCATTCGTTCCAAGCATGTCATCACTATCATCTCTGGTAACTGATGTGGCCATGATAATCAGCTATTCCTCCACGGCACAAGAGATCCCATCGGGGATCCAGGTCCAGACACATCGTGGCCCATCTAGTATTGCTCGTTCGATTGAGCGAAAATTTTCAAAAGTTGCAGAGACATCTTGAGAATTTGAACATTGGTCAAAGTTAAGCGATAGACAGGTTTGTCGAGCGCATGATATATAATTCACCTCGATACTTGATAAAGTAGTTGAAAAGTTATGGTTATCAGTCTGGAAATCCATTCCCGTTATGTGACCCGATACAAATAGCACCGAGGAAACTCAATCGGTCTATATTTGCTTGCCGTCTCTGGTATTGCCCTCTTTTTTCCGATGGCGCCTACGATCAGGGTTTGAAAGCGGCGATCTGAGCCTTGAGATATTATGTACGAAGTATGGACGAAAGGATTTCACGATATTCTTTCGGTAAAAGACGACCGGCAAAGACTGGTCATAGTCTCAATATCATTATGGACTGGGCATGCAACCGCTTCGTGCGTATCGGATTGATTGGCCACTCGTTGCCCCTTTCCAACAAAAGTTCCAAGGCACCCTTTCCTCGCTGAAGAAATGTCTAACTGTCCTCTAGCTGCAGCCCTCAGAGAAGCACACAAGGGAAGAAATATATCTGGAAAAGATAACTAGCCTACAGAGAGAACTACCGGCTTAAATTCAACTCGGGCTGTAGGCTTCATGCTTTGGCACGTGTTCCGTCGCCTCCTCACGGTTGAGCAATCACCTAGGTGGGTTCCTCTTTGCATGAAAATGGACCTTAACTGGTCTCTCACAGCTTTCGTTGGAATAACTCTTCTGTAGATGGCCCTAATACACGCAGTGGTTAGGGGAGATGGAAGACCAGGGGAAATCACGAAACGCGATCCCATAAGTCTAGCCAAGGCGAGAGAAACATGATGTGATATGGGACTTCAGTTACTCAAAGGACTCGTCTTAGTGGAGATTCCACGCCTATCAATAAATTCAACGGGCCTTTCCCTAGGATTATTAGACTGGATGTAGTACGCTCTAATATGAGTTGGACTCTACTGTGTTGTTGGCGTTCAACCAGACCGGTATATTTAACACCAAGCGCAGAAATAATCGAGGCTATACAATGACATCCCGCGGTGAGCCTGTTCCTGGCAAGGATCACAATGCAAACTATATTTTAGCACGATGTAGAGATTATGGACGCCGCTAAAGACGTTCGCAATATGAGGGATCTCGACGTCTTACGTCTGCGAAATGCGTGTGTGATCATATGTGATCATACAATTTTTCGATGTTTTCTCCCCTTTCTTCGTTCTTTGATGACTGGGTCGACGTACATGTCACTGTCGGTGATAACGATACATATATCGATAGTCAAGATAGTTACATGTCGTGAAAATACCTGCGGATCTCTCCTTATCTGAAGCGAGGGCTACATCGAGGTTCGCTACCCTGCGAGACTCTCCAGATGCTGGTGCGATATCTTGGCAAGACGGCTGGAAGAAGTCAAGTTCAGCTGCGGGGTGATGTGCGGAATGTTTCCAGCCCGCTCTTCTTCAGCGAGCCAGCCCTCGAGAATTGTGCGGGATCTATGCTTCTTCTGGTAATCAGCTTGGCGGCCCGGCGGCAGAACTGCATGCAAGCGAGAAATCCACATTCCCTGACCAATTGCAACGCGGCTGAGAGTGGGGCAGCACCGTCCTCAAAAGTCAACCTTGTTACAATTGCCACGCCCTTGAGTCTCGACCATGAACGAACCCAACATATCAAAGTTGCTGGTGGTGCCAGATGATCTGGAAACGGGACAGGGAAAATATAGCATTATGGTCACTCGGGATCCTTCGGGTTACCTTTTCTGTGTTTTCTCCGTCGAGGGACGCGCCAAGGTTCGTTGTTGTTGTTGCCACTCAGAGATCTGGACCGGATATATCTGTTGAATCCGTCCCTTAGCTCAACACCCCATCAGTTTCTGCGGGGCCGTTACGAGTTACATTGCTGCAAGCTGCATGCGACATTGGCCACCCACTTCTTGATATTTGTTCGCGGCGGAGACTTGGAAGGATTTTGTACAAGAAGGACCGCGGCGCCCTGTCCCTCGTCTACTCACAAGGACGCGTTTGTTGAATTATTCTCGAGGGGGAAATCCCTATGCTGTTGCATTGGTAACAGAGATTTTTATCGCTAAATCTCCCGTCATTCACATCGCATTGTTAGACGGCGCCTTGGACTATTTCCTTTTATGCCTGGTCCCCACACCTTCTATACACGGTGTCGATCATCCCTATTCACGTCCTTAGCATCCAGCACGAAACTTATGGGATTGATGGACTCGCGCGCATCATAAGACATTGCGGCAAGCGACTTCGGAGTCTTTGCGCTTGCTTTGAAGGATAGAAAAAGACTCCCATGTTTTGGAAGAATTTTCAACATAAACTGAGTTGGTGGGGTTTCCTTTTTTTGCACAAGCTTCTGTCAATAAAGGTCGTCAAGGACAGGCTCTTGAGACCCGCCGCTATATTGGGCAGGTGATGACAACACTTTAGAGCAATGCGCTTCTGGCTCTGCACAAGGCTGATGAGGTTGGGTACTGGAACTCCAGTTTATAGATTATAATCGAAAGTATAACTGCTTTCCAAGTCCTGGAGGATATTGCCTGGGAATATGGCGTCTGTTGGCAAATCGGGTGATGTCTCACAGGACTCTACGGTTGAGGTATCGGCCAATGCCAGCAACGACAATGCCACAACTCGCCAGGCTGGGGAGGTAGATGGTGCTGTCATTGGCGAGGCCGTCCGCGAGATCGAAGCAAAGAAAGTGCACTGGTACTCCTACCTCAAGACTAGAGACTTTTGGACTGTGCTCTTGATCGGACAGGTTCTCTCGCTGGCCATTACGGCGACTAACACCTTTTCGACCTTGCTTGTCAACGAAGGAACCTCGATCCCTGCATTTCAAACCCTTTTCAACTATGTGCTACTTA
>JAOYMO020354455.1:0-26585 GCA_025802455.2 Iodosphaeria phyllophila | reverse complement strand
GTGGGGGGCGAAGAGGGTGGGGGGGGGGGGGCTGCATTGCATTGCTCCATTTTTAGTAGATTTCAAAGAGCTCAGAATTGGTCCGAAAAAGCTGGTGGATCAGGCCCTAAGCGGAGAATCAGAAGCCAACCTTAGTCAACCCACCTTTGAAGTGCCGTGGCTTTGGCACGATGGGGTGTACCGACAGCTCACGATTCGGTTTTGACATGTGATGCTGCGCCCTTGTAACCATGACACCTTGTCTTTTGTGTAGTGTCGCGAGGCGGCGAAGATGGCGTTCTAGCGTTGAGTTGTTTACTACTACAAGCAATACTATACTAAGAGTATTGTATTGGTGTGTCATATGACGCCGACTCGTAAACCTATTAGCCTTTCGCTCTTGCGTTCCATGGGTATCCAGGTATCTTCCGCTCATATTTTGTTGTGAATGTGCTTCCTTTGTTCATTCGTCTGGCCCATTCTTCAACTCCACACTTATCCACATCATACATCTTGAGGTCTAACGCGTAGCCCCTCAGCACTATCATAAATCATGTCGCAGACCTTCAAACTCAGCGACGTAGCTTCGCATAACAAGCCTGACTCCCTTTACATTGTGGTCGATGAAGATGTCTATGATCTCACCAAATTTCAAGATGAACATCCCGGTGGAAAGAAGATCCTCCACCGCGTTGCTGGCAAGGATGCCTCGCAGCAATTTTGGAAATATCACAACGAGGCCATCCTGAAGAAGTATAAACCTCAGCTATTAGTGGGTTCGCTCGACACCAAGAAGCAAACGCCTTCCACCGAGGCTTCGAAACCTGATCGAGCACCAGCCGCCCCGTCTGCATCTAAGAAAAGTGTCTCGACAGCAAGTAGCAGCAGTAATGACGATTTGGAACCACTTGATCAATTTGGTGATTTGATCCCGTTTGCGGATCCAAATTGGTACCAGAATGTGAGTACCGATATCTGATCAACCTAGGGAGGACACGGAGACTCACGAACCTCGTCGCGTTGCAAACCCATAGCTGACCCCTTCTTTTATGTTCACATTAGTTTCATTCTCCGTATTACGATGAAACGCACGCGGCTTTACGCGCCGAAGTCCGAGAATGGGTTGAATCTGCGATAGAGCCGAACGTCACAGAATGGGACGAAAAGAAAGAAGTGCCACACGAGATCTATCTCGAGGCCGGGCGGCGGGGCTACTTGGCTGGCTTGTTAGGCGTGCATTACCCGGTCCAATACACCAAGAACACAGTACAGTCGGTGCCACCTGAGAAGTGGGACCTGTTCCACGAGATGATTGTGACAGACGAGTTATCACGCGTCGGTAGCGGAGGATTCGTGTGGAACATGATTGGTGGCTATGGCATTGGTTGTCCACCCGTTATCAAGTTCGCGCGCAAGGAGGTGAAGGACCGCATCATGCCTGGTCTTTTATCGGGCGAGAAACGAATTTGTTTAGCGATTACGGAGCCCGATGCCGGGAGTGATGTGGCCAATTTGACATGCGAAGCCAAACTGACCGAGGATGGCAAACATTTTATCGTCAACGGCGAAAAGAAATGGATCACCAATGGTGTGTGGTGCGAGTACTTTACTACTGCTGTGCGTACCTCTGATAAGGGGATGAACGGTGTATCACTACTACTGATCGAGCGCTCCTTCGGCGGAGTAAGCACGCGTCGCATGGACTGCCAGGGCGTGTGGTCGTCTGGTACAACATATGTCACATTTGAGGATGTCAAGGTACCAGTTGAAAACTTGATTGGCAAGGTTGATCAGGGCTTCAAGGTGATCATGACCAACTTCAACCACGAGCGCATGGGTATTGTCATCCAGTCTCTACGTTTCTCACGTGTTTGTTACGAGGAATCAGTCAAATACGCCTCTAAGCGTCGCACATTTGGCAAGAAGCTCATCGATCATCCGGTCATCCGCATGAAGTTGGCTCATATGGCCCGCCAGATTGAGGCCTCATACAACTGGCTTGAGAATCTGATCTACCAGTGTACACGCATGAGCGATACAGAGGCTATGTTACGACTTGGAGGCCCTATCGCGGGCTTGAAGGCCCAATCCACACTTACGTTTGAGTTTTGCGCTCGTGAGGCCGCCCAGATCTTCGGTGGTCTAAGCTATTCACGGGGTGGCCAAGGTGCTAAGGTTGAACGCCTATATCGGGATGTGCGCGCCTACGCTATCCCCGGCGGGAGCGAGGAGATCATGTTGGATTTGAGCATGCGCCAGAGTTTGCGCGTGGCAAAGATGACTGGGATGAAGCTATAGAGACGTGTCGAGATAGAACGCTGTGTGATATCGCACGATGATGCGTTGAAGGGTGTTGGAACGAGCATCAACGCCTCATCGTGTAACATTACACATCGTTTCGAGAGGATTGGATAGCTATACACTGCCCTCCTGCACAATTGGACGAAGTAAGGAGTGGGTGGCACACTTTAACTCTCGAGCACTCGAACAATTATATAGTACCTGATTTCATTTCATTTCTATCTGTATGATAGTTCAGAGTATTCCAGACTTTTCACCATTATCGGAGACACAAAAACTTAGCAAGTGTATCGAAACTTTGGACTATCGTCCCCCAATTCCGCCATTTCCTTCGCTGATTGCCCTTCGTGCTTTTTTGATACCTTGGCCAGCCCCGCCTCTCGTAATCGGTTCTCCCGTGCGAACCAGAAACACATGAAACCATAGATACAAGTCGCTGTGCCGACCATACTTAACGAGACGGCATTGCCCTTCACAAAGCGTGGCCCCTCGGCGGTGAGGCTGATAGGTTGGTCAATTTCAGTTGTTGTTCTTCACAGGAGAACAGAATAAAGAAACGGGAGAGCAGGAAGAACAACTGGAAGCGTTGGCGGGAAAGGAACAAGAAACGATAGTATACTGACTAGATAAACGGAGTCATAATCCCCGACATATTTCCCATGGTGAGTTGCATTCCATTAGCCGTCGTGCGTTTCCCGTAGCGAGGCGTGTTATTAGGGAGCTGCCATAACCTACAAATCAACCTAAATCTCCTCTAAATGGACAGAAGATGGTAATCAAAAACAATTTCCATAGAATATGATAATTACTTACCCACGCTAGCGGCAGGCCGACCGCAACGTATAGTCCCATTGCAACTAAAAAACATCTAGTCGAGAAGACTAAGTTAGCTAGGGGGTCTCAAGGCTGAGTTATGAAAGACTTGACGTGGTGAAGATGTTATCATATTACCCAAAATAATGAATTCCGGCAGAAGAGTTCGATAATAGTACGCCGTATCCAATAACGCTTATGCTCCCGAAAATCACGACAAAGATGCCCCGTTGCTGTAAACGATCTGAGAGCCATGCCATGACCATATATACTACGGCACCGAGAAAATAGCATGGAATTGTTAGAAGCTGGATTTCGGCTGTTGTCCAATGGGCCAAGCCTTCGATGATGGTGGGGAGGAAAGTGGAGTATCCTACAATAGAAATAAAACAACGTCTCAGTCAGCTGGGGTTCTCTTCTTTCTGTGCATAGTTTCGTAGCCGCAACCCCCCGGAGCTGAAAACTCGGAAGAGACAAAGAAAGGACTCCTGATTATGCGACTGACCGTATAGCATTGTATCCACTCCGAATTGTGCAATGCAGAAAGCCCAGACTTTCCAGTCTTTGAATGCAGCCCACATGTCTCTCTTTGAAAATTTTAATGCACTCCCCGTCTCTCCATAAATCTGGTTTCTTCTCAGCCGCATGATCTCTCTCTCCTTCTCGCTCAGGAAAACGCCAGTTTCAGGTTCATCCGGCAACCAAATCCAGGTTACGAGACCTAGAACTATGCTTGGCAGGCCTTCAATGATGAATATCCACCGCCAACCGCTCATTCCTCTTCGCCCATCCAGATGCCCCACACCGTATGCAAGCAGGCCACCCAAACTCCCAGCAATTGCCGCACTGACGAATAGATATCCAACTCGCAAGGCTAGCTCTCGTTTCGTGTACCAGAATGTCAAGTACACGTTGAGGCCGGGGAAAAGACCGGCCTCAACAACACCGAGCAGCAGCCTCAGGGCCAGGAGCGAGCCGTAAGACGAGGCCAAACCCGTTAGAGTCGCGAGCAAGCCCCATGAAGTGGCGATGAATGCTAGCCAACGTGAGGGACGAATTGGCTTGAGAAGGAGATTTGAAGGGATCTCAAAGAGGAGATAGGTTACAAAAAAGATGGAGACGGCGATTTGATATTGTTCACCACGGAGTCCCAGGTCGGCCTCTAACTTGTACAAACGAGCGTTGCCAATGTTAACGCTATCAAAGTGATTATGTTAGGTCAAATGAGTAAATATTCCATAGAAAGTGGATGACACTAAATGAGTAGCTAAATGGCGGACATACCGATCAAGAAAACTGAACGTATACAGAAGCATGGCAAGGGGCACGATCCGTTTGTCCAGCTTTGTAACGAGTTTCTTTTCTTCTGCTTCCGAGAAGCCTGGATCTACGTTTCCATCCTGAGATTTATTACCAGCTGCTGTTTGCTTGTCAGTTTTCACAAGTTTTGACTCTACATCTATTGGCGTCGATAAAGGCGGAGGCGAAAGGTACCCTCCGACTGTGGGACCTAATCGGGTCATGATGAGCTGACCGTTTTCACGAAAAGGGCAGTCTAAATAAGAGATCCAGCTCTCGAAATTGGCTTTCAAGAACTTGCCATGAAGTCAAGATGTAGGTTCAACAGACTAGGTTCTCATCAGACTGCTAAACGAGAAGCAAAGAAGAGAGGAACAGAAAAGTTTTTGGGAGAGCATTCGCACTGTAAATATGCCAGAGGAATACCGGTATGATCTGACCAGAATCACGAAATGGCTCAATGTGCCATTACTACGGTGATTTCGTGTTGCCGAAAGTCTGTAGGCAAGCCTCGCCAAATTGTGGTGGCGTCAGCCCGCAGACTTCCGGCGAGATTGAGACAGCACCGATGCTGAACGATTTTATCTAACCGTGGTACAATCCAAGATCACAGCCAGTCTCCCTTTCCAAGTATTTTCAGGGTGTCATATGGTATGATATGATAAGTACATCGCCTCTGAGGATCCAGAACGATATTGCGACCATCCATGAGGTTCTTGCGACACCGTGGCATAGACGTGCCTATAGCCACAATCCGAGGCTTCAGCCATGACAAAACGACTGGGAAAAGACAGTATCGAAAAAATGAATGGAATATACTGAAACGTGAAATTTCTAAATCCTTTGAAGCAGCTCATGCACGAGCTAGACGTCAGACCACCAAGCTGATAGTTAACGCTACTGGATTGGCTATCTTATTCTGCTGTTACCAGTATTGGTCGACGGGTACCGGTATGGGCCTTGATCAGAAAGGTCAACGTCTGCGAACCAAAATGGAACTAAAACCATAGAGATAGCGATGTGAGACACCCAATATAAATTGCAGTCCCAGTGGCATACAGTCCACTCCTCCTTCCTGACCCAAAGGGTCGTCTGACTTTCTGCAAATTTCTTTGGGTAAATGCTTGAAGCTGGTGGAAATCCTCAGTCAACTATTTCCCTTCTTCCTCAATAGCCTCAGCCTCCTCCATTCCCGCAACGTCGTCCTACAAACCCCTTAGCTCACGCTGTAATGTCCTGTTTCCTAGCGCAAGGTTGCTTGTTACATCGAGCTTCACACAAAGCGAGGAAGTCGATATTTTAAGTTGAAAGACTAGTTAGAGAATGATCACTAATCACAGAAGTTAGCGAATTGTCTACTCAACGATATGACAATATAAAATCATATCAGCTCGTCTTTTTTATTGCTAGAGCCTTTGTTTCACATCTCGTCATCTTTTTCCATACCCCGTTTCGCTCTCTAGCTTTCCAACTTTCCGACTTTTCAGTGAAATATTTTGTGTACATATTGGTCTCGTTTTCCACCATGATTTCCCTAGTAAAGCTACAGAATGATATTCAGGCAGTAAATAAAGCATCATCATCAGCGAACTTACTTACTGGTTGGGGTGTGATAAGGTACTACTATCACAGACGCTGGTGATTTTAGTGGTTGAATGTGATAAGTCGGTATGTTCGTGATCGTGATGGGCGTGGCGGGCTTGTATAGTGTACTCGACGTGTAGAGTGTGCCAGACGTGTATGTTGGTTCGTAAAGCACACTGTTATTCATGGGGCATGACCAGACGTTGTAGTGTTGTGTATGTGGGACATATGTCGACATCGTAACAACAGAAGAGGTTCCTCTTGAGCACTGGTTTGAAATTCTCTGATTGTTGCAGGCAAACTTGATTGACTCCTAGGCGACCTCACACCAAGGAGCATGGCAAATCCTCAAGCTGGTGATAAGGGCAGGAAGGAAAGCGCGCGGGGC
Organism: Iodosphaeria phyllophila; assembly: GCA_025802455.2. Classification (NCBI taxonomy): domain Eukaryota; kingdom Fungi; phylum Ascomycota; class Sordariomycetes; order Amphisphaeriales; family Iodosphaeriaceae; genus Iodosphaeria; species Iodosphaeria phyllophila. The sequence continues at coordinate 20,221 of JAOYMO020354455.1, read as the reverse complement.
TGAGCTACAAGCGAAGAGAATTATATCGAAATTCAACGAGTCCAAAGTAAGAGCTTGATCACTGAGGGGAAGTCGGTGAAGCCAGGTCGCCAGAACTTGATCTGACCTCGACTTCAATTAATTCGAGGACTTCACTGAAAATTGACATAGAAGCAGTAATTTGGCGGTTCTGTATGAGAGCTTGAAACGTAATCACAGTCACAAAATTGCGTTCAGACGCGGCACTCCTTGCTCCGCTCCTCCATGACCTGCCGGCAGGTCAAACCTCAAAATAAAAACTTTCGGAAAAATCGGGCTTAAAAGCATTGCTCATGATAGATTTTGTGGACTATCATTCCGTAAAAGAGCAGAACGTGTCATTTTTGAAGTTTCTGGGTAGTTTATCGATGCATGTCGTATGTCGTATCTAAAAGAGAGGCCATTCTCGTTAAAACCAGCGCTACACGTATGGCAGTTTTATTTGGGCCGTTGTATTGCTATCTTCGGGTTGTAGAGGTGATTGATGTGTCGGTATAGAGCACCTCAGACTTCTTCTGCCTTCTACGGATGTATTGACTTTCTCTAGCCTTAACACTAGCATGACGAAAAAGGTCCCAGCTGTTTTACTATGCTCTTTCTATATGCCAATCCTATCTTCAAGTGGGAAAGCATATGATTCCCATTCGTCACCCAACGTTGAGCCAGTGCGAAGAAAATCATCATCGATGTCGAATAGGCCGATCCTTTCTGCTGAAAGTCTCGGGATATTGTACCGAAAAGATCTGATGCTGTTTGCCTCCGCGCGAATCTAAGCTAGCGGCTCAATATCTGAGTAAAGTAGACGAGCCTAGGAGGGCTAGTCAAGTTGCTAGTGATCACAGGGTATCTTTCCATTGTTATTTATAGAGCTCTATGTCCCATACATCCCGACCAACTGTTGTACACTATGCAGCTCGGAGAAAGAGCCAACATCATATCGAGTCTCCATCAACTTTTGAACTCGGTGCTCATGCTCATCTGATTCGCCCCTTCTTTCTCAAGCCTTTCGATCATCTTCTTCTTCTGGTGATCGGCAACGCGGAATTTTTTGAAATATGTAACCTATTCAAAGGAGTTCCTGTTAGCTAAGTTCCGCTTAGACCTTGAGCCCCACCACAACGAGCCCCAAGGTCAAAAGAGCGAGCAAATTGGGAGTAGGCGACCGACCCACGCCGTCACACAGTCCTGCTCGAATCTTCGGTGTTCTATCGCGCACTTCTTTTCGGCGATCTCCTTGCCCTCGCCCTGCTGACAGTCAACCACGTCGTGTCTATCGAGGCATGCATTGAAGCCGTCGCGTGCTTCCCAGCACTTCCTGCGTTCCGATCGATCAGGCGCAACGGTGCCGGTCCGGATGTCCTCGTTGCGTTTGTTGTCCGGAGTGGATCCGAGCCAGCCAAATAGGCCCATCTTTATTCTTCTTGGTGAGCTTTTTTTAGTTACTCTTGTTGACCAAACAGTACAGAGTTTCTGTTTGTTTGTCGTGAGCAGGTATGTCTAATAAGGTGATCGGGGGAGTCCGGGACGATGTCACTCCGTCTGCCACTAGACCATCTTGGATTCTTCCTCGCAAACTTGTCAGCTTCCGAACTTCTCACTTGAACCGTCAAAAGTGCTTTCCGTGTCTAACACTGTTTATTGCCGCTCCCGTGGAGAAGGTGGGGGTGATGCCGGTATCGCATCGACGTTCTCGGAGTTAGGTACGAAGTACTTCGGACGCGGCTTCACGCGGGACAGGGACGGATCAAGTGCCGAAGATGCCTCGGCCTTACGAATTGGGAATACGTGTGACTGAAGATCACTATGGATCTGTAGGCTGCGGGTATTTTAACAGTTCAGCGATGCTTTTTCAATTTCAAGAAAATGGTCCAGGCGAGATTTAGACGGTGTCTCTTCTCCCCTTCTTCGGTCACTCACGGGCCACGTTCCATGATCAGATGCTTTGCATCAACGAGCGTTCGTCGTTTCGACTGGCGGGACCCGTTAGCAAGTGCAACGCTTTTGACGGAAGACGAGTTGGCAATCTTAGAGTCCGCGGAAAGGTATTGCCAGGAAAGGTTACTGCCGCGGGTTTTACGTAGGTTTATCTTGTTACTGCAGGATTGGCGCGGTAGACCAGTTCGCTTGTCAGTCTGCTAACCCAAGCCAAACACGCACAGAAGCATACCGCAACGAAGAATACGATGGAAGCATTCTTGCCGAAATGGGTGAAATCGGCTTGCTTGGAGCCAACCTCGAAGGCTACGGTTGCGCTGGCGCTAGTACTGTGGCTGCTGGAGTCATCACTAGAGCAGTAGAAAGAGTGGATAGTGGTTATCGGTCTAGCATGTCAGTTCAATCGTCGCTTGTTATGGGCGGCATACACGCCTTTGGGACAGAGGAGCAGAAGGAAAGGTACTTGCCAAGCCTGGCCAAGGGCAAAACTCTAGGGGCATTTGGCTTGACCGAGCCGAACCACGGTAGCGATCCTGGCTCCATGGAAACCACAGCGCGCCGACATCCGTCGAAGAAGGGAGTTCTATTGCTTTCGGGATCCAAGGCATGGATCACCAATAGCCCTGTTGCGGATTTGTTGCTGGTGTGGGCAAGACTACAAGACACAGGAAAGATTCGGGGCTTTCTAGTTGATAGAAAGGTTTGTCCAACAGGGTCACTGGAAACGCCAGTCATAAAAAACAAGACTGGGCTTAGGGCCAGCATTACCGGTATGATTCACATGGACAACTGCCCGGTTCCTGAGGAGAACATGTTTCCCGATATCGAAGGTCTTTCCGGCCCCTTCACTTGCCTCAACAGCGCGAGGCTCGGCATCGCCTTTGGCGTCGTAGGAGCTTTAGAGGATTGCCTCGATCGAGCCCGAAGCTATGCCTTAGAGCGCAAGCAATTCAAAAACAATCCTATCGCTAAATATCAGTTGGTGCAGAAGAAATTAGCGGATGCAGCTACAGACGCCTCGTACGGAATTCTGGCGGCGATCCAGGTCGCGCGACTCAAAGACAAAGGCGAGGCTACACCCGAAATGATATCTATGATCAAGCGGCAGAATTGCGACCGTGCATTGCAAAACTCCAGGATGCTTCAGGAAGTGTTTGGTGGAAATGCAGTCAGCGACGAGTACGGTATTGGCCGTCACGTTGCTAACTTATTCGTGACTCAGACCTATGAAGGCCAGAGTGATATACATAGTAAGTCTTGCATTCAGCCTCGCCAATTTTATGATGTGGTGTCGACGATTTGACTCACCATATTTCAGGTCTAATCCTCGGAAGATCCGTCACAGGCATTCAAGCTTTCGTATGAAAGTGGTTAGGGATATTTGAGAAATATGGCTATATAGGTTACTCGATAGGTACCTTGGCAAAGACCTAATCGGTTACGTATATTCATTTAAACACATTGACCTCTGTACGAGAGCACGGCTGTCTGGTCGATAGACATCCTCCGTATCGAGTCTGTAAATATTCATTTCAACTGTGCTTAAAGAGTCTCAAACAAGATGCGGCTCAGCAACCTAGATAAATGGACTTGCAATATCGTATGTGGAAGCAAGGCTCCCAGCGCCGAGCACGAGATAGCTCAGCTGGTATCTCATTTTGAGCAGATCACACCGTTATTAATGCCTACGTAGTATTTGGAGCAGGCCCTGGCTGCGTCGGCAGATAGTGGTGGTGTGTTTCAACCTTTGAGAACCTTTGGCCTTTGTGGTGGAGTAGGTAGGTAGATGAAAGACAATGTCCGTGACAAGGAATGTCTAACAAATAAGACCTCTTGGAGAGACACTCCAAAAATGGAGAAGTCTAGAAACGGGAGATGAAACAAACATCAGATGACCCAACATCAATTCCAGGCCCAACTGTGGCTCGCCGGCATTGGGCATTCCTGCCCTGCAACTTCCCCAGGTCCGAAGGTTTCTGTGTCAGAGTTGCTCCTGGAAGAACATTGATGTCTTAATCCGGTTAGAGTTACATTGTGGAAGAAATGGATACTGTATCATGAGCTAGTAAGATAGTACAGTAAATAGTAGTGATGTCGACAATCGGGAGGCTGTGTCATACCAGTAGATTAATAACCAGTCATCAACGTTCACTTGCTGGGATCGGCGTGTCCAGTTTTGGCATAGGCGCATGCGAGGACCTACCAAAATAGTCACTCATGTGGAGCCAAGTGCCCAGTGAATCGCAAACGCTCAGATCCAACTACGCTATTTGTGTTTTTGGAATGCTGCAGAACATGGGGATGGGCGCCTGAGATAGGACCGTGTCTGGGACCCGGCTACCTTACGAGTGCTTACTGGTATGGGAGGCGCTTTGTTGCCCGCCGCCCCTCCTGTCTTTCTGGGGTACCATTTGGGTGGCGTAGAATGGCAAGCTTCCCTTCTGTAAACTCTTCACTCCAAATCCTAACCACCACGACGCATCATTTGTTATCTTGTCAGGCACCATCCAGCCCAGATACGATCATACAGCAAAAGCACACCAGCGTTGCTCTTCCGGTACGCCTTACGCGAGTCTCTTCGGCTCATTTCTCATTTTCCAGCGACATCACTCCACACCGGTAAGAGATAGCCATTATTTTCCCAGTCAGCTGCGATATGCTTGCAATCTGGCTGGCTATCGGCCCTCGGCTTACCCTTTCCTTGTCACCGATGGCCCTGTGCTGGTGTTGACACTACCAAATATAGTGGCCGCCGTCAACTCGCAAATACACTTGACATAACCGGCTGTTAGTAGGCGTGTACAAGATCTCTTCGAGACCCCGCACGCATCATTTCTCCCATAATCTTTAAGGTCCACGACCAATATTTACAATGGCATTGAAGCGCATCAACAAGGAACTCAGCGATCTCGGTCGGTACGTCATCAGACTTCTACAATCTCTGCCTGTCTACATCTTCCCTACCTACCTCACCGCTCTATATTGCTTAGTCCTCGCCGCCCTTGGAGATATCATCAAAGACAAGGCTATTTCTATGTCTTGTCTATCTATCAACAGCCTACCTCATGGTAGCATTTACCTTTTATCTTGGATGCCGGGGTGGGGCAAGGCAGAGCAGTAGCGGGGTGTCGGAATCATCCTCGCGAGGCTCGACTGATGCGAACACGCACTGGTTTCGTTTCTGTTACGCCAGCATCATAATCGCCGAAGCGGCGGCAGTCATATTGCATTGTGAAAGGGTGACTTGCTAACGGATGATTTACAGAGACCCACCTTCATCATGCTCAGCAGGTCCCGTGGGTGAAGATTTGGTATGCCACTATCTACATCGTTTTTTTGGTCTCTCTCAACCCCTGGTCGCCGAACTTGGACCTGATCTATCACTTTCCCTTGCAAAAAGCGAAACGCCATCTCTTGGCTTCAGAAGTCGCTGGCAAATGCGCCTACTCAGCGGGCGTTCTTACGCTGACAATCGACTGTAGTTTCATTGGCAAGCCACGATCATGGGACCTGTGAGTGTTGTCCCGTCTTTCACCCCTTTGGCTCCCTAGCAGCCCACTTGTATTGGGAATATCTGCGAATCTACGAACGCAGCGTAAGGTTGAGCGAATGCAGCTGTGCTTTACGGGGGCATCTACCGAAATCTATCGCGCGCGCGAGGGACTAATAGATAAGCTAACATGACGTTAGGGTGATTCGCCGTATGCGGGTGGCGTGTTCTTCCTTGCTATTCACTTCCCCACAGACTACCCTTTCAAGCCTCCCAAGGTGAATTTCACCACTCGCATTTATCACCCAAACATCAATTCCAATGGCAGTATTTGCCTGGATATCCTGAGAGATCAGTGGAGCCCTGCGTTGACGATTAGCAAAGGTATTCATTCCTGTCCTCACTTCTGTGATTTTATAACGCTGGTTCCTTATTTTCTGCTGTCTATTAAACTCTAACCCCCTGTAGTTCTCCTGTCCATCTGTTCCATGCTCACGGATCCCAACCCGGACGATCCGCTGGTCCCCGAAATCGCACACGTGTACAAGACTGATCGTCCGCGGTACGAGGCCACAGCCAGAGAATGGACTCGCAAGTACGCGATTTAGTCAGGGTAGGAGGAGGTTGTGGGGGGAGGTTACCTAACGGCGTGACGGGAGAGGGAGTGCGTTTGCGTTGCTTGTGGAGGTGGCAATAGATCACTTACGATTCGTGGCTTCAATACTACGTACTCTATACTTAAGCCACCCCGAGTTTTCAGAGGCGTTGGCATGGTTTTATTTGATGCATCCGATTCGTTCTGGCCTGTCTTGTCTCGACTTGCGCGCAGGAACGCCCTGCAAAACGGCTAGCTATGGGTTAAATGGACACAGGTATCTACGGCACTAATTGTGAGACGAGAGGAACATGGATGAGACATGATATTGCATGAGTCTTCAGAAACACTTGTTTTCAGTCTGTTCTTGGGAAATTGTGATGTATTTGCACCTTGCTCATCCGAGTGATGTAATGATTTCGCCCAGTGACTTTATCGATATCCTATAATCCACCCAGCTACCAACAATGCAAAGCTATCAGGTTCTCGTCTGGACTGGGCGGCGTGGGCAGGGAAGGCGAGGCTTTGAAACACCATTGGCAATTGCACTGCTGACGAGGATGTTTTCTGGGTGTAAAGCTGCTCAGGCTTGCAGGGCTCACCTGAGCAAAAAAGCAACGATGGCCTACCAGTACAAGGGGTACGTAGACTGCTGTGCTACCGATATCGTGACATCTAGGGTAAAATAGCACGATGGTGCGGCGTCAGCACTTTCCCTTGCATTCTATAATAGGGAAGCGAGGCCCCTATGAAAAAAGCACGATAATTTCAAGACCAAAAATATTTACGGCGTGACTTGCTACTGTGAGTATAAGCCCAGGCAATACCAACGATCCTGTCGAAGTCATCATGACCATTGCTGGCATTTGCAGTACAGTACTGATACTGATATGAGTCGACAACCATCGGCTAGCATGCCGTACGAGCCTCGCAACCATTTTCTTCCTAGGGATGATGACAATTTTACGGCTCATCAGTGACGAATTTATTGATAAGCAAGCACATTTTTCTGCACCGAACGGACCCCTGGCAGCCTGGCTGACATAAGCCGGTTTGCGGATAAGCCCCTTGCATTGGTATCGAGAAGCAGCGTGGGGAGGTGGGTGATACTGGTACAGGACTGCACCAGAGAGTTGATTTAACGTTGACAAATGGCAATACCCCACCAGTACTTGTAGAGCCTTCTTACGGCGAAGTGCTTGCGGAGGTTAGCAATCCGTACATCAATTATCAATTTTCTACTTGCTATGGTAAACAAGTTGCGATAAGAGATACTGGACATTTGGATGTTTTCCACTTGAGTCATGTGTATCCATTCTTTTAGGCATAGATTCAGTTTGCTGCATTAGCAATACATAGCTGAAGACCAGGTTGTAGGCCTTTGCTAGTATATCCAAGGTGTATGTTGTAGAACTCTGACCATCATGACCTTATTGTGTACTCAGCGAGCTGTTGGGCAAACTTGAGTTGGATGTTGATTAGTTGCTACTTGTTTCTTCATTTCCAATAATTGCTACGTTTTGAAATGTGTTAAAAAGGATGCGTTGCGCTCGGCTCACATTCAAACTCCATAGGTGAAATGTGTGTAGATTCAAGCACTAATAAATATTGTAGTCCCGGACTATTACGAGAGACAAATGCACGAAAGCGAAGTACATTCAATCTGAATGGTAGAACAGGTCGGCACAAGTATCGATGCAGGTAGGAATTGCTGAACTCCACGGATTGACCAGTCCGTGGACTTAACTGTAAGAAGTCTCGACGGGCACACATGGTGTTCGTCCAACAACAACCCCCTTTGCCCAGATACTGACAGTCAGGGGCCAAGTACGCCAAAGCTGCTGCTTCGCCTTGTCGCAGATCCCTGCTCCGAAACAGACCTCGAGACGCCACACGTGCCTAGTGGAGCTCCAAGCTGGGCTATGAACCAATCACAAGTTTATATCCTCAACTTTGGCTCAACACGGGGTACCGGTACGATTTTGTTCACAGGCAAACCGAACAGGGCGACTGTTCGGCGGCAATAAATAGAGAACCTATTGGAAAATGGTGCAAAACTTGCCACTACCGCTAAGGCACAGGACCATATCTCAGAGCGGCAAAATTCATCAACAGTTCCAGGGCTGCTCTTGGATCTGCTCAGGTGACCATGACCAGGCAGGCAATTTCCGGAAGCCATTGTCAATGGAAGTAATCTGGTGATTCCATTCTTTACCGGGTTAAGATGGAATCGCGTGGTCTTCTACACCATGTTAATGAAGCTATTCACCGATATTGAGCGGATAGTACCCGTTCAAATCAACAATATGATTGAAAGTAACCTAACCTTGCAGATCATGGGTGGCATAGACAACGTCTGGCGGGAAGCAGGGGGGTGGGGAAAGTTTAACTGGGCGCATCCAGACAGACGCACCCGCCAATCCGCAGTGACACTTCGGACCCGGCAGACCCAGTTGTGGGAGGAACCTGGACTTCACACGCTAGATTGAGCCAGGATTTCTGGATCTTAATATCTGGTTGGCTTTTACTTTCCGGTTCACTGCTAGGTAGCAATCTTCAAGTGATCACGTCGCTGGCGTCTTTGCATTCAGCTTGCCCTGTACGGTGTGCATAACGTCGATATGACCCCGCACAGCTGTCTTTCCAAAAGAGATTTGCTACCCAACAGGATACCATATGCTTGGGCAAACCAAATGCGGACACTCTAATTGGCCAGTACGGTAGAGTCTCGAATTTGTGTGGGCGCTAAGGGAAGGAATCATGAGCACAGACCACGTTGAGGTACTACGATAGGCCTGAGCAACTGGCAGAATTGACCGGTCGCATGCCATCACGATAGCTTCAATCCACCACATTGTCGTTGTTGTCCCAATGCGTCACCCAACATCACCCAAAAAAAAGAGTATTTGAGAGATAACATGGCTGTCTCCAAATTGCTCATGTCAAATACAATGAGATGGCCGGGATGGGTCTCAAAATTTCATCAAATACTTACAAGGTGGTGAGTGCTGCAGGGCAAGCACTCAAAGTGCAGTACATGCACAGCGATGTATTGCTTTAGTCTACCGTGCACTCCACATTTCCAGAAATGTATCAGAAAAATGACCTTGAAAAACCTAAAATAATTATCTCCTCCCGCAATTTTTTTCAGGTTGTGTTAGGTGTCCGTATGTAGTTTGCCCAAGCATACGGTATCGTTTGGGCCATCAATTGTGCCAGCTATTGCGGCATGCCGGCATCAGTGTCTACTGTGTACCGACACACTTCTACAGTGGTTGTGCTGAGAGTGTCAGCAACCCCGGTTATTACTGTGCCTTTATGATAGCTAGTAAAGGTACTCTCCGACTGGGTCACTCCGCACAAAAGCCCAGATAACGTTAGGGCGCATTTATGCAAATGATCATTAGCCAGAAAATGTGTTAGATTCGTAGAAGCAGATGAGGGCTAATTCAGCCGAATCTGCAATAAAAGGCTCGCTCGCATCCTTGCGAGCGTGTGGCGAAGGTGGCTGCCTGAGGCCTATATTTGGGGGCCAAACCACCGGAGCCATATCACCGAGCACCCTGGCATCGAAACACCAGTATCAGTAATTACCGGTAGTATCACAACGATAGGTGGTGGTGCGCCCAGTTCAGGTCTGTTCAATTTCGCAACAAAAAAAACGGCGAAAGATCCATACACTCTGCAAACAGCTCAAAAAGATTGATATACCTAACATAAAGATCCATCTACCCACGAATGCTGGGGTAACTATTGGCACCGGTAGCTTACTCGCCGCAGGTACTATATAACCGTGTCTGCCCCGAAGTGCAACACACCCCGTAGTGCAACGTCTTTCCGGGCAAACTGCTAGGAAAACCACCCTATCAATTAACAGCAAACTGGACTACAAAAGCTTTCTATTGGTATACTCTATATCTTCTTTGACTGAGCAGGCCTTCCACAAATTTTTGTGCTTGATTTACCTTGGATTGCCTTTTTGGTGGGTGTGGAGCACTCTCCATCTCATATTTACGGCTTTACGCATCCATTGCCTGCCCCACTTAAGCTGCAAAGACACCACAATTTCTTAGACTCGGGCCTGAAAACCTTCCTCCTCCTTGAAAGTCTTATAACTACGGCGAATAGAGCCCAGCTGACATAGATTCTTCACAATCTTTTTAGAATTAGCCAGAGATTCACCCTAGCTAATTTTGATTTATACTGGGGCAGTGTCCATGGAGAAACCAAAGGCAGAAGTCAGCCTTTTCAAAGGAAACCATTAGGTTTGGCAGTAAGTTACAGACATTTAAAACCTGCACCACAACTTATCATCTGACCAAAATCTATTGAAACTTAGTTCAATAGATAGAGAATTGAGCAGAGATTACAGGAATATCATTTTTTCCTCTCCTACTGTGATATGTGTTGGCATGCTGTAAGCAGAAAACCCAGGAAATGATTTGCATAGGGAATCTGCTGATCGTTGCACTTCGGGGCAGACACGGTTAGTATGTGGCAGTGTGGTAGCGTATTGGGTCGCAATTCTAAAGGGCACCATGAACACGCATTGGAGGAGGGTACTATGAGTATCACGGTTATTGTGGCCGTATTACTGGTGATGTTGTTGCTGAGTAAATGTGTGAAGAGCGTCTGTAACGATAGTAGTAGCGCCAGCTTAAGTGACTGGGTGGATGAATCTTTCCTGGGTGCGTAAGGTAGATCAATCTTTTCAAGCTGTTCGCAGGGTATATGGATCTTTTGCCGAAAAACAAATTGCCTTGCGCTTGCAAATGCTACTCGGTGATCCCTCCAGATCAAGAAGGTAGCCTGGCTACCTTGTTGAAATACGTATGAAAGATCTGTTCCAGCACACAGATCCAGGACATGCTATTTATGTTAGTCAAGCATCAGTCAGGCTGGTGTTCGTGCGATTTTTTTTTCATCCCTCGCGATCGTTAGAACGCACTGTTTTGAGCAATGAAAATATCCAGCTAAATAGGGTTGGGATTTAGCTAACCCATGTTGAAGCGGTGGTAGTTATGTTTACTTGTGAAGACACGTGCGCACATGGGAGGAACGACTAGCCAGGGGCTGCTTCGAGGCCTGGCGGGTAACAGCGACAAGTCTTGATAAGCAAGCGGCCACGAAGGCGGTCGGGTTTGGCACGAGATCTACTTGAGCCTAGCTGGTGTGACCATCCGGCCAGGTAAAGGAGAATGAAATCAGATTGTGTTTTTTCGTAGCTGTTGATACCTCCTATCCCAGGACTTAGGTATACGCGGGCCACAAATACGTTGAATTTAATTATCTCTCTCTCTTTCTCTGTGTGTCTATGTACGCGCTCCGATCGTGGCTGTATACTTGATTAAATGGGCCCCGCTCTCGTACGATGTGAGGTGCACGACCCAATTGCTTGCAACAGGAATCAAACTGAATTGAGGAACAGACTGAGTCAAATTCGAACCGGTTCGAGGACTGGCGGGTACACTTGACACCACAATCTATGTTGCTGTCAAAAGAGGCCTTTCGGAATTATTCTGCACTCAATTGGCTATTCAACGAATCAAGTTTGATAAAATTTCATCCAGAATTGTGGTTGTGGTGAAGACTTGAAATAGGAGGTAGCAGGGCCCCAGGAGTAAGACAACGTTTTCTTGCTTTCAATACCTTCTCTCTTACCTACTATTTCTCTACGCGCATTCGTGGTGTGAACAGGAAAATCTGCTAGGCTTGCTCTCTGGTTGATTATGCATATTGTTGTCAATAATGGTGTTGAATTGCTCGTCAACCCAAATTTCTCCTCCGAACGGAGCGTTCGGCCTTTTGGGTGGTGCTTCTGCTCAGGGATAGCGGTATGAAAGCCTACTGTAAATCAGTACTTGGCCTACTTCCTAATGTGTATCTGATCTCCGATCATGCTGAAAGAAACGGTGACTGTGTTTCAGTTACGGGGCTTTCCAGGCTGCAATATTACTGGAAATCTTTTGCTACAATCGCCACGGTTCCTCTACCACGTAAACTCAACAAAGCCTTAGACAGACGCTTTCAAGAGAACCCCGAGAACTCTAAGGCGTGGTTGTAGATATGGATCCGACTGTGGGGATAAGCGCACCTGTCGCTTACTAAGCTAGCCGTAGATGGATGCATGCTTTGGTGTGCCCACCGAAGCATGCTGTAACAATCATCATCAGCGAGTTATTGCGATAAGCATTTGCGATCTATTCGTTACGTCTAGACAGACACAGCCCATCTAATATCATAGTGGTACTATAAAACGAGTGAGATAACCATTTTCAGGTATTCTGTGAACCGGATCGAAGGCAAAAAAGTGGGCTTAGGAGGATGCGATGCAAAGGAGCAGACCCATATTGTGGAAAATTAAGACTCCCACTGTAAATTGGATCCACCCACCTGGATTATCCACCAACACCCTGCCCTTCAGAGCACATTCAATGTTTGGAGATGCGAGAATCTGACTTCTGGATTGTCTGACAACTATGGTGTTTACTTTCTGCTGCATTTGCCTACTGTGACAATCACGTCTTTGGCCACACTCATGGTCTTCACCTCAATTTGTGTAAGCAAGTTCCGTAGCCAATCATTTTTGATATTTCAAAGACAGGACGCCGTACCTAATAGTTTCTGGTCGTAGTGAACGTTCGTATACCGGTAAGTTACTGATTTATTTGACCTTGCAAACTTCTGAGAACTGCTGGACAGCAAGCTATGGCGGATAGAATAAGCATGAGGTTTGGCCCATCACTTACTCCTGCTTGTGAATGAGGAACCTTTGTTTCCCTTAGTGATTGTTTCTCACATCCTAGCGGCTACCTGAGGCACAGTGGGGTCTAGAATACTCAACACGAAACTATATTCTTAGGAAATGGAAGCTGGAATGTATGGCCGCAAACCCGGTGCCGAGCTGCGAGTTGTTTCTTATCTCTCAAATTTTCTCGTGGTCAGCTCTGCATTATATCCTGTGACCAGGTGCCTTTTTTTCTTTCCTAGCTATTCCAGAGTCTAGACGACTCGCGGCTCCTTATGATTCACTGGAGATGAATCAGGTAACTGTGTTGCAGGTGAACGAAATCCTGAGAATGTGCCTATCTTCTGAGCCTTTGTTGGTCAATTTATCCTTGATCGCAAGTCGGAACGAAGTGCTGCCTGCGCGCCAAAGTAATCACTCTGAGCAGGTTGTGCTTCCAGGTCTTGCGGCTATCACGAATTCTTCTTGGCGTACTCTTACGTTATGCACCAAGATTTCGCCACGGGCGTCCCAAAATACCTGTCCAGATGTGACACTTTGAATTACGATCTCCGACGAGAAATATATTCTATCTACCATACAGCCGAACCAGCCTTGTACGCGCAACATCCTCATTGGCTCCTGGCAAATAGCTACAGTACTCGAGCCTGTTGTTTCTCGGCTTGTCAACATTTCCTTCGACCTCCATTCCTTCTTCTCTCCACAAGCGATTAGCAGCCACACTTGCCGCAATGCGCCTTCACTGGCCAAGGCTTATATGCAGCTTGTGGGTCATTCTCCTCCTTTCGCCGAGCGCGACAGGCTCTCCACATGGCGCGTTGAACAGAGCTAGGCGTGCTTGGAACCGTTACAAATCATTCTTACCGACAACTCGAGCGATACCCGAAAGCCATGGTGCCACTGAGGCGTCCTTTATGTTCACATCAAAAGCCATGTCAAGCTCTGCGAAGTCCAGGAAAGTTGCAACCGCCAAAAAAGACTTCAAAAGCGGGCTCAAAAGCCTTTCCAACATTCGGAAGGAGCTACAGGCGAACGAGGAGTACATACGGCGTTCCAGGATGGCTTACTCGGCACAGGCCCTTAGAAAAACGATGCCTCTGAGTCTCAAGACACCTCATGTTGATCAAAATATCGAATTGAAAGTCACGGGAAAAGATCTCGCAAAATACTCGAAACTCCAGAAGCAATTCAAGAGGGAGTTGAGAGAGCTTGTGAGCCGGATACCGCCACTCGAGCTCTTTCGCCCGGCGACATGGCTCATCAGATTACGCCTCTCACCAACATTTCGAGCTGAATTCTCGGAAGCCAAAACTTTCAAGACGTCGCTGGATGATCTCATGATAGGTGGCGATAGTCTCCGTGACATAGATGCATCGTATGAGAGGAAAATCAAAGACCTTGAGCAGGTGATGGCCAAAAGAGGGCCCAGCGGAAGTCAACACCACAAATATACAGATGACATTGAGATATTCGAAAAGTTCTCTATCGAGGTGCTTGAGACGGCGAGATTGTGGGTCCAGTATAAAATTCGGAGTCCTACTGATGCGAAACCTCTCAAGGAAGCATAAAAACTCCGAGAGGCTCTTGCTCACCCTATGAACACGAAGACTCATCAAGTAGATGAGTTCCCAATAGACAAATATCGACCTAGTCTTGATCATCTTTCGAACAGAAAGACTTCAAAAGAGTTAGACGATTCTGTAAGCTTGTCACAGCATCTTTATCATATGCAAGTCTAACATCCCCACGCAGCTCGAGGACCTTGAGACCACGGTAGAAAGGCAGACTATTCATCTGAACAAACAACTATCCGATATAATGTCGGCCCACAGGCGACCAACCTAGGAACTGGAGCACAATACTAAAAAATATGATGATATCACCAGCCGGATTATAAAGATTAGGGGTGAGATGCAAGATCTCACGTTGACTTCGATCCTGGCGGATATTCGGTACCGTGATGCCGCTAAGGAATGGGTTGCTAAGGTGGAGAGTGTATATGAGATTCAATCAGACATGTTGAGGAAAGCGATGTATCTGCTGCCTCACGAGGAAAGGTCCAAGAAAATCCATAAGCTGGAGGAGCTAAAGAAAAAGGATAACAATGCGGAAAGGGCAAACCACCTGCGGACTTGAGAATATTACAAACCCAACACTTGTATGTTCATGTACTGTTGAGAGGATTTAATGATGATCATGGCTGTACTTAACAATTTAGAATCGATCCTCTCGGTTCCCAGATATCTTAGGGGGAAAGTCTCTCGTAGGTCCGGGTAGTTTGGCTTGCTCCTCGGTGCATTTAGAGTGAATCGGTCCATTTTTTGTATTGTCTTCTATAGATTTACCAGCATGTGATCTATGACCTCAGTCGAGGTTTGAAAGCGATTGTATGAACAGCCGGCCAAAGCAAACATGAATTGGATTTGATAGTGCGGAGGCCCAGATATTGAAATTGCACACTCGCGAGATATGATACATCTATTTCTTCCCCAAATCAACCTTGCGCAATGTCACATAGCACTGAGTAGGTGTATTGGCCACATTCCAGCGGCTCTTCGTCCCTGAATATCGTTTCGGGCACGGAAGCAGTTCGAAGTTCCACACGATCAGGGTGAGAATAGTGCGCAACTCCAGATAGGCGAGGCGCTTGCCGAAACAGCCTCGGGTACCCCCTCCAAACGCCATCTGCACACCAGCAGCTGGATCGAACTCCTTCCCTTCGATCCCTTTACTGCTGGACTTCTCGTTGCTACTAATGCTCGATGGGGATACAAGCCATCGCTCAGGGCAGAATTCTTTTAGATCTGTCGCATAGTAGTTCTGTTGGCTTTCCTTGGCTTTGGCTTCCTTGCTTTCGCTCTCCGTCTTTCCGTGTAGGTTTCCGCCGAATGTTGATGTGCTTGTGAATCCTGGTCCCTGGGTGGTGAAGAAAGCATAACTTCCCTGTGAAGGATTAGCAAATCTCGTTCCTGTGAAGTTTTCCCAGGACGCTAAAAAAGCGAGAGAATCTGCACTCATTGCACCAAGATTTGACTTGCCTTCGGGATCCGATAGCCATGCACTTGAGTATCGCGCGTAACTAATCGATCGCTGAGAGGAGCCGTTGGGGATAACCGTACTTCACAGAAATGCTGTGTTAGTTAACCATGGTCGATGATACAAGAATACAGCGAGAGGGGTCAAGCCGGTGTTCTGGTCATCCTATGGGCCATGGCCTCTAGTATAAAGAGGTTTACAGAAGGCCGAAAACGAAACAGACAGTATTTTTCAAGGTGTACGTACAGAGCTCCTCCATCGCACCATCAAGATAAGGAATGTTACTGGATGTGATCTCATCAATGCGTGGGTTCCGTTTCTCGGCAACAGCATCCTTGAAGGCATCTTGCATCACCGAGCGCAGTCGGGATTGTGTTTGGATGTTATCAGCCAATATTTTGAGTGACCAACACAAAGTCGAACCGGAGGTTTCATAAGCAGTTATGATAACCCCAAACGCCTGTATGGCTCGTCAGCAACCATAGGCAGCAAAGGTAGACAAATGATGAGGGGACGGTGGCTGCACGAAGAATTGCGGCCGGTGAACTTACCTCGCCACGCATCCTTGGCGAGTAGTAATCAGGTTGCCTTGCTTCCTTCTGGGCCATGTTCTTCTCGCGCCGGACCATGAGATCAATGGCCGATTTGGCGGTTATGCCTGTATTTTCAACTCCGTTTCTCTCCTCATCCTCCATTTTTGATACTGCTCTGTTGATTTCGCGAGTGATGAAGTTCCTCCTAATGACGCTCGCCTTCCGGATTGACGATTTCATCAAAACGAATTTCCAGTTCAGCTTGACGAATAAACCACGGGCTTCTTCAATCGAGTCGAGCAATCTAAAGGTTGCCTCAATGTCCTCGTGGTGCTTTGGCGACGGGAAGACGACCTCTTCACGATCCAGACCTTGTTCCGCAGAGTTCTGTTGTGGACTCCTCTTGAGCGCTGCCACAGCCTCGGCATCAAGGCTCTCCAGCATGGCCAGCTTTGGCTCAATGGCTCCAGCGAATGCTCCACCAAAGGTGAAGGCTGTCACAGCGTCCAGAGTGGCATCGAACATGTCGGTCCTGGCGTCGAATGGCCGGCCGTCAGCAATACGGGCCTTATGCTCCCATAAACGAATGAATTCTGATGCTCGAGAGTGGATGTTGGGACCCGCGACTCCGCTGTCAAAAGATTAGTTTGGAATTCAGCGGGAACGCGACCGAAAGCAGACCGATGTTTCATGGCCTTTCATATTACGTGCTTCAAGAAGCTAGGCGTCATGATATCCTGCACCAGCTTTCGACTACTTGTCCACTCATGATTTGATGGGAAGAAGCTCTGGTGCTGCTCAAGTAGGGGACCGAATACGACAGATAAGCGATCTGAGCGGTCGACATCCTCACGGCGCGTTATAAAATCATGAATGATATGTGGATCAGCCAAAAAGACGACAGGCCTAAAGGATATTGTTGGCAACAAGAATTGTACTACTGGGGATTGGTGTTTTTGAGCCTGGTTGATCATCCAATGTGCAAAGGTTCTGACCCCTTTCTCTTCTTCATTAATCCACTTCGATGTTGCTGGGGTGTCACCGAATATGGACGTCGCTGCCGTGGCATTGAAGGGAATGTCGGGTAATGGCCTCGGAAGGAGCCATTGATAGAGCAGACAAAGGAGCAGCGTTGCGGTCGTAAGATAGAGGGCCCACGATGCAACTGTTGTGTGCTTCTCCACTGCCGCACTCACGGTTCTCTGGAGCTTCTCGATTGGGGAAGCCATGTTGATGATGGTGATGGTGACGTGTGAACGTGGAAGCCTTTAGGCGTGCGTTGTTAACTGTGGTCTTAGCACGAGAGTGGAAACAAACACGAAGATCAAGATGGTGGAGGAGGTAAGCAGCTATAAATAAGTTGATAATTAGCGCTGCTGATATTTCTATTCTGGGCAATGAGCGTGGCCTAATCCAATCCTCTGGTACACCATGATGGTATGCCTGTTTGTGTCAGCGGGCCTATTACGCCTCAATGGCGCAGGATGACAGTGCTTGAGCCGATTCGTCATAGCCAGGATCAGATCCATACCTAAAGTAGGCCGTTAAATATTTTTGTTGTTAATAATGCATTTCGGCTCAATAATGGACTACTCGAACCTCTTGAAGACGCGGGGCATCATCATGACTGCTTAGAATGCTGTTTTTCTGTACAGTTTCATTTCCAACCAGCGTATTTTTGCTATGCAAAAAAAAGGTCCGGGCAGTCCAGTCCTCGGGTGGGGATGGGGTAATTTACCGGGAAGTATGTAGGAATTTCCGAGGAAGTGGCGAGCAAATATGGCTAAGAAATCTACCACAGTAGCAGAAGAGATTACTATAAAACTGGCATTTTTTCTATTATTGCTTGCTGTGTCTACATGATGGCAACGTTCTTGAGTCTTGGCCTTGCCTTGGGCTCCGAACTTTTGATTGTGGACGGAATCTCCCCGGCCGTTGCGGAATCCATCTACTGGGAGCTCGGTGACCGGGGTTCGGTCAAGAGTTAAAGAATCCAAAGGAAGCCAGTCTTCGAATAGCAAAACATTGTTAGGTCCTGGGCCAGCTTGATAGAACAAGTAAGCTTACTGTGTATGTATATTTTAACGTCTGAGGGCATGCACCGCTAAAATGTCTGTCATAGCTTGTAGCTGCATATGGACAATAAACTTGATTCAAAAAAAAAAAAGGCATGCACCGCGGAGCGGTGCCCACCCGCCTCCCTAGGGGTGTAAACTTGCTGTGCTGTGTACTTCGTAAAGGTCACCCACCCACGCTGAGATGGAGTGTGGCTTTCGCTTCTGCTACTCAGGGTCTACTGTGTACATTCGCATGATCGCAGGGATCCAAGAGGTTATTTTTGGGCAGTGTTTTTCTGAAGAGTTTTCTTGCCGGGGTCCGAGGTTCATGAGGTTGCATGTCAAAGCGGAGATACGACGAATGGCCCGCGATAATGATGTACTCCCTTGTCAGTTCGCCTGGTGACAGGTACGGGTCCCTGAGCCCCCTCCTCTTGCGACATTGATTGCATAAATATCACCCACAAGAATATCCAGACGTCCTCTTTTCTACAGGTTGCAATGCACATCTGATCTGCTCTTTAAACCTTCACAGATAGAAATTTCGGTGGACGCGGTACATTACGCAGGGATACATGGAACACGCTGCGTACCTAGTCTGCCTACACAGTATCATAGGTGGCTTATGCCCTCATATTTACCGCAAACCTAAAATAGGTGGCTCGCTAAAGGGACGGTTGCACTGTGAACGATTCCTCGAAATAAATCATATTCTATCATAGCGACTGGCTGCATGGAGACAGTGAAATGATTTGAAAGGAAAAAAAACCGAGCTCAAAGCTACCCAGTAACTAGAAAAATTTCGTAGCTTGTCTTAGTGGGACTTAATGGTAGACAAGGTAGGATTTATCGCACATGCAGCTAGAGAGGTTATGTAGCTATCGATACGCCAATTGGACAACTTCCACATCGCCGAAATCGCGACCATAGTTGACACGGCGCATCTGTCCACCAAAGACTGCTTCACAATCTCTTGTGTACAGCACATCTCAGCTCTCAAAAGCATCGTACGGATCTTCGTAACAAAGGACTGTTGTTCCTGATCGATATCGATCTGAAGTAACGCGACGCGAAAATGAGCGGAATCGTCCACATCAGCTCGCAAAGCGAGTGGCAACATATCATCGGATCAGCTGCGGTCGTCATTGCAGATTGTTAGTCTGACAAGTCTACCTGGCCTACCTAGCCTAACCCCCTCCACGATCCAGGCAGGGCATATGTCATTTTCTTAACCAAGATCTCACTAACTTTGTCCTCAGTCTACGCAGATTGGTGCGGCCCCTGCAAACAAATCGCTCCGACATTCGACTCGCTCGCAGCCAAATACGCCAAGCCTAGTCGCATCGTCTTCTGCAAAGTCGACGTCGACGCACAGCAGAGCATCGCCAGCGCACACGGTGTCCGCGCCATGCCCACCTTCCTCGTCTTCCGCAACGGGTCCGTGATCGAGACGGTTCAAGGTGCGAACCCGCCGGCGCTCATCGCTGCGGTCGAGAAGGCCGTGAAGCTCGCGGGTGTTGGGGGCGGCGGGCCAACTGAGGGTTCATTCCAGACGCCAGGACAAACGCTAGGAGGGCCGGGGGCGGTGACTGCGGGGAGAAGTGGAAGAGGAGGAGGGTCTCCTCTCCGCCCGCGAGTTTTCGCAGGCGGCGGCGGGTAGCAGGGGGAGGACGAAGAGTAACATGCCCGAGAAGCGTGCTACAGCCAGCTCCCCGGGGGAGATGTCCTCGCGCTTAAGGAACTTGACTATGACGGCCGTGAGAGCGAAAAAGAGAGCGGAAGAGACTTCGGTGACAGTGGGTAAGTAGG
>JAOYMO020353493.1:0-26623 GCA_025802455.2 Iodosphaeria phyllophila | reverse complement strand
CCTGCCATTGAGCTGCTGCTGTCGCACCAAATGAAGCAGCAAACCTAGAAAATCCCATGCTTGCTAGCGACTATACCTAATTTGGTATGCGAACCGTAGCTACGGTAGCGATCTGGGCAAATGTTACCATGGTCATGCTCTAGCATAATTGCACCATAGTGATATGTGCAGGCCCGAAATACTGTGTACATGCCCTCGGCACGGCACTACTAAATTTCCGTTGGTCATTTAGGTGTCCTAATCCATTTTGCCCACCCAGACGGTATCTTCAAATGTGGATTCCAGTGATCCACGCCACTGCTAAGTTGGCGCGCATATAAATTGATGTTCGCTTTTATTAATACTGCGACGTGTATACTGGGTTGGGTATCCATCAGACATCCAATTCATCGATTACAGTATAGACGCATTAGATATTACGGCACTTTCAGAAGCCTCGCATTGGATGCTGTCCCGCGTCTTTGGTATGTTTCAGGAAGCACAGAAGCCCGCTAAGTACCTCCGTCTATCTGAACTCATAAACGTAGTATGTACTGTACTGTGTATAGTAGAGCCAGCACAGATCCGGATCACTTTCGTACAAGTATGAATCCACCAGAGTTAAGTCCACCCCAGCATAGGCATCACCATATTCACGTAGATATGAATTCAAATCAAAGCCAGAGGTCTCCTAGTCTTCGTAGCAATGAAATTGATCTAATTGAGTGCTATCTATCGATCTTGCCGTTTAAGTTTGCCAACATAGAGCCCTACGTATATGTATCGAAGTGTTGGCTTGATGTGAATAGATAGGTAGGCATACGAAGTAACTTCGGTCCAAAAATATCTGCTCCTGACAGACTGTGGTAGCTTCCTTCTCCATACTGGTATGCTAAACCGATTTGTTCCTTTCTTCAATAAGTTTCTGCCGGTCTTTCACCTCTTGCTCCATTGTCAACTAAATTGCAGGACGCTCGCACAGGATCTCTCACAAAGCGAAGATAATTTATCTCAACTGTATCGTGAATACACTGGCCCGTCAAACCCGCCCAGAACATCACTTGGGTGGATGACTGTGGATTCCGTGTCAACGATGCATTCATTGGAAGGGAAACGTTACCCAGGCTTGATCCGTATCTATACAGTACTGTAAAATGGTGGCACCCGATGCTCCGTAAGTAGCATGGCATTGTAACAATTCCTCGTGTTGTCATGCAACGTGGTTGCTGGCTTACCGCCCCACCCCCTGCCAACAATGTCATGCCACCTGAGTGCTGTTAGGAAGCCCGCTTTTTTCAAGAGGGCTCAGGCCTGATCAACTCTCGTATTTGCTTGGTATTGTGCAACGCACTGCAAGTCTGCAATGACAGTGGAGAACACAGTACCTACGTTCCTACGCATCAGAACATCTGAAAGACTCTGAAATCCAATTGAAATAGCTCATTGGATAGAGTGTTTTTGGGTACACACACAAGCGAAAGAAAATACGACACGCAGGAATGGAGGCTTAGCTCAAGTTGAGTAAGAATGGCCCAGGAAAACATTTCCGCCACGCCTGTACTGGTACGGTACCGTTATGATAAGTGTGACGTCGGATATCGTCAGTCTACGTAGCCCAGACTCTGCCCACATGACGCACTAAGGATCGGCATGACATGTGGCTGGGTTGAATATAAAGGCGGGCTGAGAATTCGATGCCTTCAGTCTATTTAGTTTATGCCTCAGACTGAGCGTCTACACAATTACTGCAGAATAATCCTCTTTGAACGACTCAGTTTGACCCAACCAGTTTTGCTTCCCGAGACCTTCCGAATAGTAGCCGGATCTATTAACACTAAATTATATATTGGTTTCAAAACCCACTCCACCATTTTACTCAAAGATACAACATGTTCTTTAATTGCAATCAAAAGATGCAATTCTTCACGATTGTTTCGTCTATCACGGCTGTTACTAGCGCGGCCGTCTTGCCACGCCAGGGGATCGATAATCCGCGTCTGGGCCAGATACGCATCTACTCAACCGAGAACTGCCAACAAAGTGGAAACCAAGGCTTTTACACCTTCGACCGGTCAGAAGAAGAGGTGTGCCAACCATTGCAAAGAGACCCGCCGACGCTGAGCCTTAGCCTTGAACAACTTACAGCCGCAGCGACTGGTTGTAATGGTGAGTTTTTTGCTTGATATTGCAGTTTCGACATTCCCATTGGATTTCGTTTATCCATTGTTTGTTCATCATCGGGAATCTAATACTAACTATAATCCGAATCTTCAGTCAACGCTTACACCGACGTAGGCTGTTCAGCAAATCCCATGGTCATCGACCGTAACGTCACATGCTACACAGCACCAACTGGAAAATCATGGGGGTCTTACAAGATCTCGTGTAAAGGCTCTGTCGTCGACTCTTAGGTAAGCTAGAGCTGATTATCCTTTTCAACATAAATACAATTTGACCATGTAATTAACCTGTTTTCCCCACAGAATTTATGGTTGGACGACGGGTTGGATCTGGTCTTTGGTTAAGTTCATATAACATGGCATAATGAGACGAAAAGGAATTCAATATCAACGAGTACATGTTCCCATGACAGTAATGCATTGGTTTGAGCATTACGAATGTTTCCGAGAGGTGTTGACTGAAGGTGGTTAAAGAAATGCTTTTTAGTTAGATCGATAATTTAGTTCTTACACAGGAACACTAATGATGAATCAAACAATGCTTTAATAATATGCGCTTGGTCCAGAAAAACACAATCTATCATTCAAGATCAGAAGCGATATGCGTCTGGAGCGGGCCTGCAAGACCCGGTTGCTGAGTACATAATAAGCATAATCTGTACTTATATCTGAGCAAGGACATTTTGCGAACAGCTTAGATTTAAAAACAACTCAACGTAGGGAACGCTTTGCGTTGCAACAATAATATTCTACGGAACGCTAAAATGTCGAGCAATTAATTGAGCAAATTAGACGGGCAGTAATGCGCCGCACGTACCGGTACATGAGGCGATCTCAGATGCAGAGGATAATAATATACCACAAGCTCAGGCTGCTCAGCTTAACAGACCCTGTACACGATTAGAGCAGCGTTAGAATAAGAGCACAGATTCCGTGCATTTCGAGCATTCAGTGGTACCATACTTATGAAATGTCGCCTTCTTTGGTAGGAGGGCCTATCCAATTATTCGAAAAACTGGTCTTGCGGTCCTATTCAACTGTGTAGGTCCATCCCGCTTCTTCCGTACCTCCTAACTTTAGTCCAATACAATTAGGTCATGATGTTACGTTTAAGGGCGCCTCAATGGCGGGAACGCGCACAGCGAAAGACGATGCTTGCTGTATGATGTTGAGTGTTGCCCCAGTGAGTGTGGAACCGATCTCGGGTTGTCCCGCAATCACCCAATCGTAATGGGGTCCAAGCTCGAAGACAATTGCATCCAGCCATCCGTAATTCAGATGCTGCGTTTGAGACGTAGCTCATGCTGCCGATTACCCACACGGCATTCCAGCAGGCTACGGCCTTCGCTTCCTTGCTGATGGAACAAGGTGTTGGAAAACGGAGCCCAACCACCGCGGCCGTGTATTGCTACTTGACTGTTAGTGCAGAAGAGCTATCTAACAGGGGAAAAAGGCTACGAAGTGGCTTTTTATAGCCGCCAGGCACCCCCCTTCTGACCGTATCTCAGCTTCTGCACCGTGCTGGTACAATATGCTGGCCCGGTCAGGTTCAACTTCCAATACCGTCCCCTTGGGCAAACCACATGCGGACACTCTGATAAGCCAGTACGGTAGAACCTCAGATTTGTGCGCGCACTAAGGGGAGGAACCATGGACACAGACCACATTGAGGTATTACGGTCTGCCTGAGCAACTGGCAGAGTTGACTGGTTGGGTCGCCATAGCTTCAATCCGCTGCATTGTCGTACTGGTAATCCTGATGCACTACTCAAAAGTCCCTGAGAGATAATTTTTACCATGAAAGTGCCTACTAGTATGCAGTCAGGGTAACCTTAAGTTTCCATCAATTAACTTAACTCCTGTGTTGTCTCATCTATAGCTCCATTTGCCACTGCATCTGCCATTGCATCTATCATCCCATGAATTGTCTATCAAGAATTCAACCTTTTATTATGAGTATTTATGTTACTATCACCGCTAAATCTGTCAAGGCGGCGAGTGCTGCAGGGCAAGCACTAAAGGTGCAGTACATAGGTGGTTATGTACTACTCTAAGCCACCGTACTGTTACGGTCCACTGAACATTCCCACAAGTCAACTAAGAAAAGTCTCTTCAAATACCTAACATAATTATCTCCTCCCGCAATTTTGGGTTTATCAAAAATTCCTTCGACAATGTTAGAGAGAATTAGATTATCTCCAACATGATCGAAGGAATTTTTGATAAACCCAAAATTGCGGGAGGAGATAATTATATTAGGCTATGTTGGGTGTCTGCATGTACTTTGCCCAAGGGGACGGTACAAGGTCCTAATAACCTACAGAATCGATCTTAGCTTCACGACAGCCCTTCTTCTGGGTGAAAATTGTACGAATCGCCACTACAATAAAAGCAACCACGACTACACAGCGACAACCATGGGCACACGCAGTCCCTCTCCAGTAGAAAAACGGCAACGCCATCATCACCGCGATCATCACGGAAAGGATGAGGATAGCGGAAGTTTCCATCGCGAAATAGCATCGCGTGACGGAGACGGGAGGCGGCGACGGAGGAGGCGTTCTCGGTCTCCTCAACCTGTCGAGTCGCGTCATCGGCGCTCACGATTCCGAGACAAGGACCGGCAGGGAATGGAAGAGGAAGATAGCTGGACAGCTTTGGGCGAGCGCAAACGAACCAGTCGAAATGATCAAGATTGCCTTAGCCGTCGCTGGGATGAGCAAGATTCCAAACAACGGATTGATAATGGCAAAGGCAACGACAGTGACTCAATTTATCGTGGCAGGCGTGACACGAAGCCTGCCCAGCTCAGAAGACCGTTGGCGTCCCAGGCGGACTCTTTTGCCCTTGTCAAGGGCGAGGACCCCGCCAAACCCAAGGAAAGGCCGAACTTTGGCACGACGGGTGCTCTTGCCACAGCCTCGAATTCGGTGGCTCAGGCCGATGGCTCAATCATTGTGCTAAAGTACCATGAGCCCCCTGAGGCTAGAAAGCCTCCGGCCCAAACTCAGTGGCGGATTTTCGTTTTCAAAGGAGAGGATATCCTTGATACAGTTCAGCTAAATACGCGTAGTTGCTGGCTGATCGGGCGAGAGGTCGCGGTCGTAGACTTGACAGCGGAGCACCCAAGCATCAGCAAACAGCACGCCGCCATTCAATTCCGCCACCTCGAAAGAACAAATGAATACGGCGACAGGGTTGGCAAAGTGAAGCCCTATCTCATTGATCTTGGTAGTGCCAACGGGACCAAACTCAACTCCAAAACGATCCCTAAAAGCAGATACTTGGAATTGAAACACAAAGACCTTATACAATTCGGTGACAGCACACGCGAGTACGTGATCATGTTCACTGCTCAGGAATGATGTGGCAGTGCGAATACAACGCAATTCCTACTAGCCGTGCTTTCAAGGCGACCCTAAGCGGCTTTCAAAGGGTCAGCATTGGACCACCATCGGTTCAGGGAAGTAGGGCTTAGCTTAGCCGGCATGACTCATTCCAGAGCTCGCTCAAGGCTTCACTTTGAGCACAATAATCCCCCCCACCCCTCCCGCGAAATGCTAGGGCTCGGGGTATCAATCAAGGCAACTTCAGACACGTTCCAGCCTGCGCTTGGCGCAGCTCAAGGATACTTGTGGAGGTCTTTGCGATACCAATCTGGCCAGTTCAGTCGGAAAAATTTGAAGGCTGCCAAGACTACCACGTGGAAACGTAACAGGATGGGTTGGCAATAACGAGCACATTAGATAGTGGAGTGGACTGTCACGATATCTCGATGAGGCAACAGCCTTTACTTCTTACGCACAAACCAGTCGAATCCGACAACAGTTTACTCATACCATTGTAGATTGACCTCGTTAGTGACACCGCATCACGTCTTTGTTTATGGGAAACCTGACTGATTACTTGTCAGAATCCCTATCAGGCTTGTCGCTTCAGAGCACATTAGGAATTGTGAAGTATTCAGTAGATCGACTGATATAGCAGACGGTCGTTTTAATCCGGTGATTGATGCAAGGGACACGGCGTCAAAAGCGACGTTGGTCGTATCAATCAATCTTGGACATCGTGAAGCATGCGCCTCTCTTTCTGGAGTACTGTTCCCGAAAGAGCATCAGGCGACCTTCCCCTGTTCACTCATGCAACAGTTGATTTACTTCGCCCATTTTGAGTCTCTCTTACAGTTTTCCAGCACGCCACCATTAGCAATGCATATTTGCCTCGAGTTCATCTTGGCACTCGCAGCTCCATCAGCCCTCTTGGGTTTGAGTTGGTGTGTCAATACGTTTGGAAAGAGTCACTAGCAACATATATATACATCCATACGACGTACATAAGTTAACATACAGAAATTCAGCCGCGGCTGCTGTCCAGAGGGACGCCTTACGTCATTTTCGGCGAGAGAAACCAGACGTGCCTGTGCCCGAATATCTCCATCCAGAGTTGACTTTTAACGCTATTGTGTGCCCGGCTAGCATGTCCGTAACCGGACCTAGGCTGTGTAGGACCTAGTTGATTTATGACACCGACAGCAAATCCAACCGGCCCAATGCCTATCTGGGAGTTTTGATTTTTGGGGTCCGTCCGGTGTCAGGTAAAGAATTATCATGTAGTATGAAGTGAACAATACTCACCGATAGCTCCGAGTTTGATACTTGGTTGCACTTGTGCCACCAACCTAAACGCCGATGCGATGTAGTTCATTGAACTGGTGCACAACCTCAAGCTACGTACTGCGGGTACGGATAATTAAGCGACGCTGTGGAAGGCTCCACCCGCTGTCAACCGAAATTTACGAAGCTTAAATTATTGTTCGAACTGACTCATGTTGGGTATAATATCAAATTGGGGTTACCTACGTAAGGCACGTGGCTCCTACAGTCCCTCAAGAAGATGTCATTTCATGTGCCCGCTTCTTCCGAGATACTTTGACACAATATACCGTTATGTTTACTTTCTTCTTGGTCAATCAATGCCAACAGGAGTGAGTACACATAGCAGCATGTTGTCAAAATATTTCTTGTGAAGCGAGTAGCCCTTGGATAGTGGGATGTACATAGGAGGACATTGTGGTATTAGAGGTCTTGACTGAAGTGTCGTTTACAGAGTGGCCTTTTGGGGCCAAGTCACCTGGAATCATACCCTGCAGCGAATTACTGGTATGATAACAGGAGGCACATATGAAGTAATCCTGCAGGAACAAGGACTGCGACCCTGCCGAGCAGAAAACACCAGGACTTGGACGAGTGGTTAGCCTTCCAAAACGTTGGGTCGGTATATCTATGTTATAAACCACCGCATACATAATACTGTATTATCATAGGTGTCAGTTTATTCAATCTGCCCTGGACGGGCATTCTGGGGTTGGGCTTGGCATGTACCGGTTCGTGGAATGTGGTGCATTGCGCCTGCATTTGCGTAAGGCGGATTCGGTACGCTGCGGTTGTCCCCGCCCTGCAGTTCCAGGGGCCTACTGTGGTGCCTAAACAAGACAGCTCCGGTCTGGAAGGAGTACCCACACATTCTAGTCTTGCCTACCCACTGTACTGTACTTGGGGACACTTCCATGCTTTCCATATACCAATGGCGAATGTATCGATATCACGTGTGTCCTCGTGCTGTGAGAACCTCTCTGGTTACTGGAAGTTTATCCCGGGAACCAGAAGGCAATATCAGAATAGTAACGAGCAACTACAGATCTCGGCCGAGGGCCGCAACGAATACGCCCTTGGTACAGTACTGAAAATATCACAGAAACACCCAGCCAGCTAACAATCATGGACAGAATGGGGCGTAACCCATCCATACTAACGGTATTTGTATTCAGTCAAGGTGTTCTGGGGAGGGCTCAGCTGGCCCGTTTTGTTCAAGGTCGGTTCCCACCACCACAAGCGAGAGGACTCAAAGCCCCCGGCCCCTCGTTCATGCCCATCAGGCAGTGTGCTTCGTTTGCCGTCTGTCATATTCTTTTGGTCTGCCACACACTCTCATCGACACGCGTCTCTCTTGATGACTGGTGCTGACTATCCACTTGGTAAGGCCCCGTGATCAGTGGCTCGTCGCAGAGTTTTATGGAGCTCTGTTTATGGCCCTCGTTGAGGGATGCTACATGTCAAAGTTATGATACCGCTACCAAGTGCTCAATCCACGATGCGTTGTAGCTACTGGTTCCTTTTGAGCTGAGACGTAGTGGAACCTTTGGCAGGTTGTGAGTCAGTGTATGGTTCGAGATCGGTATCGGTATGTCATAACCGGTTGCTGTTTCTCGCTGTGCCCCTCGGCACCAGTGTGGACACGGCAAGCGGAAGACATGGCACATCACCAGGCTCGTGCATCCCAGGGAGTGCTGTAGGATATGCCGCAGCATGACTGGTCGCCGACCGTAGTCAGCGGACCTCGAGGCAACCATTTTTCATATTTCGGTTTTGTCCTTGCGCGGAAATAGAGAAGACAGAGCACATTTTGCCCTGTTGCCCCATTGCATTGTCAAATTGTCGATTCTAGCCTAGCTGCCCTTTCCCCAGAAGAGGACATTAGATTGGCTGGACTCACTGTGCGCCCCAACCTGGACGGCGGCCATGCTTGGCCGTTCCTCCGTATTCCGTACCTTTTGCAATCGTTGCGTCTTCAAAGAAGCTGTCACGCGCTTCACACAACAGTAGTCTGCCAGTGGCCCCGTATAAAAGATGCAGCGGGCTTTTCACTCACCGTGTCGCTAAGATATCTCGGTTCTAACGAAGCGAAGGGCGCCAGCTCATGTTCGAGTCTCAGTGTTGTTGTTGACTTGCTTAGGCTCGAATAGTGTAACAAGCAACCATGGTGGGTTGGAGCTTGTTTGATGCACCCTTTGTAACATCTCGCGGCGCCGCGTGCCACGAAGGATTCATATGGTAGAGCTTGCTAACGGCTTACTACCTTTTCTATATAGAGCACGACCAACAAACAAATCGCTAGGTTCGAGACGACTGCAGTATATACGCACCCCGATGCTAAGGTGGATATAATTCTAGTCCATGGTCTCAACGGCGAGCCAGAGAAGACATGGACAGCCAAAAACAAAGTTTTCTGGCCGACGGATCTTCTTCCGGAATCCCTTCGAGGCACGCGAGCGAACATTCTGGTTTACGGCTATAATGCGGATGTGTACTCGAAAAAACATGGCACTAGTCCTAGCGATAACTTTATCTACTTGCATGCGCAGACATTGGTGACGAGTTTGACTCACTACCGAAAAGATGAAATGGCATCACGTAATCCCATTATTTGGGTCTGTCACAGTCTCGGTGGAATTCTCGTGAAACGTGCACTGCTCTACTCGAACGATCTGAGGTCAACAACGCACGAAGACTACCGCCAGATCTTCGTGTCCACATATGGCATCATCTTCCTGGGCACACCACACACAGGCTCAGATGCAGCCTCGTGGGGGACGATGCTACAAGCCATGTCTGACGCAGTAATTCCCAAGGCATTTTGGCACACGGAGCCTGTCTTGCTGCGAAGTTTAAAAAGAGACAACGAGACACTTCAAAATATCAACAGTCATTTTCTCGATATTCAGCAACGCTTCAAGATCCTCATGGCCCGCGAGAATCAAATGACGGACTTGAAGGGGACCAAGATGCTAGTGGTAGATGCGCAGTCAGCTTGCCCCTTACTCCCTGCGGCGGAATATTGTGGCATCGAAGCAACCCACTCGGGCATGTGCAAGTTCTCGAGCAAGGATGCGCCTGGTTATAGAACCGTATCCGCCTCGATCCGGGAGTGGGTAGACAAAGCCGTCGATGTTATCTCCACCAGGTGGAGAATCGAGGAAGAGGAGAGACTGGCAATAGCTAAGCATGAGATTGAGGAGAGAATGAAACCTTGGGTAAAGAATATGCTCGGGTTCCCTTTCATTTGGTCGTTCATACTGACTAGCTATTAGATTCAAGACCAGCAAGCTAAACATATAAGTCAAGCACAAGGTAAGCCATTTCTGTTTTCACTTTGTCCCTTGATGTGACCTGTGACCAGAATTGTGCAACGAGCACCTAGAGAGGAAGTTCATAAGAGCAATGTGCGCTGGGTGATTTATAGTCGTGGGGAGTTTCGCCTAAGTTATGTGATGACTAACAATCAGTTACGTACGTAGTCGAAGAGCACAACAGCCAACACCACTCATCTGACTCCAGGTCTATAGTCAAGACCGACACCGGACTCAGCAAACCCATGCTTCCCGAGCCGTCAACACCAGACGGAGAAGTAGAGTTTCTGTCTTCGCAAATGTCCACGACTGAGGACCAGCCGCGCTCCCATGAACCTTTTTTTGTGCCTATGACCTTCAAGCCCAATACTCATTTCAAGGGCCGCGAGATAGAGATGAGAGACTTGCACAGAATCTTGAGCGATCCTGATCGGAGATCGACTGGAACAAGTCCCGTATTGATTCAGAGTATGCCGGGTGGTGGCAAGTCACATCTTGCACGCCAGTATGTCTTCCAACACAAGCATCAATATCCCGGCGGTGTCTTCTGGATCCAATCCAAGTCACAGCAAGAGCTGGAATGTGGTTACTGGGACATTGCGAGGACAGTTCGTTTAAAAGAGGTTGAGCACCTACACCAAGATGGCCTCAACGACACAAGAAAGATGGTCATGGCAGTACGTATGTGGCTGAGCCGAGCATCGGACTGGCTCCTAGTCCTGGATGGCGTTCATTTTGACCTTCCTGATTTGCCGGATTTCATACCTTTCACAAAGAACACGAGCATCATCTACACATCGACAGAACGAACTCCGGGCGAAGACTATGATTTTGGCAATCCCGAAGTCATTGCACTAGACCGCCTCAGTGCCCAGGATGCCCAAGAGCTCTTGTTGGAGGAAATGGGCAAGAAACAACCTTGGAGCCACGACGACTTGAGCCGTGCTACGGAGCTCGTCGAACTCATGGATCGCCTTCCGCTATCTATCCATGTTGTGGCATTGCAATTGAAAGCTACCCATGAACCCCTATCGACCTACTTGCGCACGTATCGCAAGAAACCCAGGGCGAGTAATTTGCTCGCTTACAGAGCAGTGCGTGACGAACTTTCTTGCAGAGGGAATCACGCTGCACTGAATTTGATGTCTTTGCTCTCTTTCTTTGGGCAGCACGTCCCGGTGGAGATGCTCGCTCTGGGTAAGGGGTTTCCCTCCTGTTACTTTGGCTGCAATTTGCATGTTCCAGTAGTACTCTGCTAACCTACGTACAGGCCTCAAAGTCTTGGACAAGCGGACACCTGTAAAGACACGGGATGTTGAGAGACGAAAAGCTTCACTGAACAATACTTTCAAAGTCTTGATTGCCTTTGCGCTGATCGAGAGAAACGAAAACACGGGCTCGTCGTCTGCGAGTGGCCGCAGCTCCCGCAGTGTTGACATGGATCAAGACAATCTCGACATTTTACGCATCCGTAACATTGTTCAGAATTTCTTTATTGACACTTTGGCGGATGAGAAACAAGCCTCTTTCTGGCTGGAGCGAGCAATCAAGGTCTTTTGCCGTGCCTTTGACGAAAGTCTGCATCGCATCAGAGAGGATCCGATGACTGGTAAGCCCGAGGACTATTTACGCTTCCAGATTCATGGAAACAAACTGCTTTCATCTCTTGAGCGTTTCGAACGAAAGGCCCCCGAATTACGCGACGCACACAGCCAGCTTCAGTCGAGACTGGATAGCATCCAAGCTCAGATAGACCAGCTCGGAAAACACCCAGTGACGGGCGACCCGAGCTTTGCCAGCTACACGACCGTTTCCGTGTTTGAAAGAGCCAATAGCCTGTCCGAGCTGGACTCTGAGTCACCACCGAGCAGCGAGGACAGGGCTGAAATGCATTTACAGGGGGGAGAAATGCTACCGACGGACTCACCGGTCGGCCTCAGCCCTACCGAATACAATCCCTACCACTGGCATATATCTTATAATCCCCATCATGTCAACGCATCAGAGGGAATGGCCAGCGGAGACGGCTCCAAGACGGTAACACCTCAGCTTACCGCGACGGAGATTTTCGAGTCCATGACCATACCTGACTATGAACCGCACAAACCAACGGAGCATCGGCACCGAACTGTGAGGCGACATGAAGCGCGACGACGTCGTGACCACGCCGGCGCCTGGCGCGCTTCTTCTCAAGCGCTCAGTGATCCTCGGGTCAGCCTTAGCAGGGAGACGGCGAGGGGATTCATCAGTGCGCCCAACGCGCCCAACGCACCCATTGTGTCGAGCCAGCGAGGCGGCAGATCGAGCTCATCTAGTAACCACCGTCTTACAGCTAGCAGCGAAGCCGAATTGACTCTTAACAAGATCACCAAGACAGCTCCGCCGCCACCAAGGGGTGGTGCTTTTATCTCAGACAAGAGCCGAGCATTGAGTGCATCTGGAGGCAATCGACCCAAGCTCATCGCTGGCCGACCGTCCTACACGACTACGCCTCAGACGGACGCTGTTATCGAAGACGACTACCCCGTGACACCCATCTTTTCCACATTCGATGCTGCACGCCCGACGTCCTCCTCAATCTACGCGGCTGCGACTATTATTCGGTTGAAGGAGAATGAGCGTCTCACAGGTGCTCGGGCAAACAATTCTGCTTCTCCAAAGTTATCGAGTCCACTAACGGCGGCACCTCTGACAGCAACGCCCACTCAAAAAACCCCACCCGCGTCGCGAATACCGCTCAGAAGAGACTCGTCAATAGGTGAGCCAGCATCGGGACTTCGCTCAGGGCAGCCTCCGCGCACCACGCGCTCCAGTACTTCGGTACCAGCATACGCCGGACCGTTTAGACCACCAACGCTACAAGTTGAAATCAACTCAAGCAGCAGTCTTCGCTCGCCTACTGTAGCTGATGGATCTGGATGGGATGTTTCTGAGCCGTTCAATGAAAATGGCGACACGCCTTATGATGAGTTTCGTAAACCCAGTAGACAAAACACTTTGTCTCGCTCCTTGCCGTCCACGCGATACTTTGGACCCCACGATCCTCCGTATCCGGACATTTCTGTCCCATTGCCCCCGGAGCCTTTCGCTGTTGCCATCCACTCGCCACCCTGGATATCGCCAGAGACCAAGTCGGAGCCCATGACCCGTAACCCAAGCCACCAAAGCAGTCACAGCCACGGCTCGTCCCTGTCTGCACCCTACGCTCGGGGAAACCCTCTGGTCCTCGGATCGGGAGCTCCGTCCATATCCAGCTCGCCAAGTTTCGCGCAAGTGATGCAACGTCCACAGCCGCGTCGCCCTAGTGTCATCGAGACAGAGCCGAGCCCGCGTCTCACTGGTTTCGAGATGGAGAACACGAGCTACCAACTATCCGGTCGTCACAGGGCCGGCAGCGGCGGGGCGTACTACCGCGGTGCCGCAGCCGCCTCTTCCGATACCCAGATTCCTTCATCCACGAAACCGGGCTATTTGGATCAAAATGGACCCTCATCCTCGTCTCTGCGGCATCGGCGGACGGAAAGTGCCGGCGGGCGCTTGCTAGGGAATGGCTATCCCGTCGTGTACGATAATGATGGCAAGAAGAACTTGTCAGAGCCACGACTCATGATGCCGATGCAGGCACACATGACCAATCAGTCGCGGGGCAGCCCGGATTTGATTGGTGTCGGTGGTGCGTTCGGCCCCCCTCTAACCTCCATCAGCGGACGCCCAAGCAACGGTGAACAGATGGCTAGATCGGGATCAGGTGGCATCAAACTGGCCAACGGCACCTTTATAGGTTTTGGGGAGATAGGCAACACATCACCTGGCAGTTTGTCGGCGTCGGCGTCGGCAGGCCACGCGCGAATCGGATCGACAGGCTCCAACGGGGCTGCCAAAAGCAGTGGACAACGTCACGGGAGGAGCAGAAGCGGATCGAGTGGGTTCGGCGGTAGAGGTGTCGGACTGGGCATTATGGAGTGAGGAGCTTTTTTGGGATGCGCATTGTTGATACCTGGCTGTTGATTTTTTTTTTTGCAATGTTTTTCAAGGCCATTTCACAGCATGGAGTTTTACAAGTACAAAACACCTGTAGATACATGGTATCACGTGGGCGGGTGTAGGATGGGATGTTATTTCGCCATGTTATTGTCTGGGTTGGTACAACATGGGTAAGGCACAAGGCACGGTATAGCACAGCACGGGGTACAAAGAAGCATATAAAACACAGCTTAGATTGCATTTAGCCGGCTGTTGGGGAGAATCGAAAGGGCAATTGAAGAGAACATGACTTGACTTGGGGACTTTATTTGCTTAGGTGGGTGCATGGAAAGTTGCTCCGGATCGGGTGGCGAAGGGTCAGCTTTCTCGTTTATAAAATTATGATAGCAGCATCGTGGCTGGAGCTGGGTTGTGGTTACTTTTAGTGAGGGGAGTGGTGATTCAACGAAGTGTTTTGGAGTTCACTAGCTGGTCACACGGCATTTGCGCTCATGATAATCAGCAGGACAGAGAGCAGGGAGCATACATTGATGAATGAGCCGTAAAGAATGATGTTAATATATAATTACTAATCATAATATTCCTAAGACGGTTTTGGAGAAAGTCTTGGGGCAAGTGGAGACTGTTGAAGATCGAATTGACAGGGATGAGCGGTCATGGTATTGAGCATCCACTCGGTTTAGATTGGAAAACGTTCCCCCTCTCCTTCTTCGCGTGATAGGTCCTGCTATTACTTTGAGGGGGCTCAGTTACATACATACGTTCATCACGTTGTTTCCAGTCAAATTCAAGGAGCAACCAGTGTACTCTTCTCTGAATCGTCATTTCCTTGTGTATTCGCTGATCATAGCTACGCAGACTTTTCCGTCTTCTCGTCTGTGGTCTTTGCCAATTCTATAAGATAACGATGGAAAAAAAACCGCTTATGCTGGAACATTTGCGCGCTTGTGAAAACCATGAGCAATGCCCCAGCACTCGTCAGCATGGTCAACCGTAACACTAGGCGACTGGCCGATTTTCTCAATGGATCAACCAAGTTTCTTCCATTCATTCCAACATTTCCACAACGCTTGGTTTTCGTACAAGGTGTATGACGCCATGCACAAACAGACCAGGATGAACGGCGATGCTGCTGAACACGCCGTCTGAGTCGATTGATCAAACTCGGTCGCGGAATGGTCGTTTGGCCTTGGGCGAGCTTTGCGAAGCCGTAGGGAGCGGATCTTGTCGGAACTGGCTGAATATGGCAGACTGAAGTTACGGTGCTTGAAAGTCTCTGGAGACTTTCCGGGGGGTCGGCAATCTGGCATAGAGATGCGAGAAGCGTTGAATACCGTCACGGAGTTCGTTCGAGGATCTACTTCCACCTGCAGGATATCCGAAAGCGTGAGGTCCTACTTGACACCAGAGACTTTGGATAGCGTCAAGCAGCAAGCTTGAGGATCTAGCCTCGTCTGAAAGATATTCGAAAACGTAAGGTGCTGCTCGTCACCTTCATCCGTCAATGCCTCGTTGCTAGCTTCTTGCTCGTCTTTCCACCAAATTTCGGTTCGAACGTTCGCAGTCCTGGGCTTGCGACTGCGGCTCCTTTCCATCTCAGAACCCTCCCTCTTCCTACGAGTGGAGATGCTGTACTTTCGAAGCGTTCGCGCTTTGCTATTGTTGTCGGAACTGTTCGCTCGCCCGAATCTCACAGGACGCGGGGGAGTCCTGGCCCTCCGAGGCGTTTCCACACTGTCATGGTCTTCCGGCCCCTAACCTTTCCCATTCACTCGACTTATATCTTCTAGTGCAGGAAGGTCGTCACCATCTGAATCTTCTCCCCAGCCATTTATCACCTTCATCTCTACGTCTGTGCCATTACCCGAATGCCCAGTCTCGAGCGGTGTGGCGCGCAAGGACCGTTTTGGAACCTCCACTAGATCGTCCCTCAGCTCGTCGCGGACGTAGGCGAGGTAGTAAGGATCGCCGCCCTTGTTCAGCTCCGCTAGTACTTTTACACTACTGCCCTCCACCTCAGTAACGACCTCGTCGTTGTACTTGAGCCAGACATTGCGCTTGAAGTCGTGCAGCCACATCCAGTAATGGCCGCTACCTCCACTGGTGCCTCCATGACAGATGACGGCGTGGAGACAGTATTTCTCCTTTTTCATTTCACTGAAGAAGCCGTCTAGCTGTGCCTTCAGCTGTAAAGTTTCCTTGTCGTCAATAGACACATATGCAGCAGCGTTGGCGACTCTAGCACTGTAGAGGTTTGTCTTCTCTACTGTCGTGGATGGCAAATCAGGTGATTGCCTTTTGGCAGCGCGAGACTCCGAGGGATCCGTCACTGCTGCATCGGATGCCTTACGTTTAGTAGAAGACCTCGTATCGTGTCGTTGCGGGACGGCAGCCATGATAGTCTCAAGGCTTTCCGTGTCCTTTTTCTTCTTAGCCTCTTCGTTGTCTGCCTCGCCCCAGCTGTCATTCTTTTCGTCTTGGACTTTTGCATCTGTGCTGTCGGGGTTGGCTGTGCCGAATTCTCT
Organism: Iodosphaeria phyllophila; assembly: GCA_025802455.2. Taxonomy (NCBI): domain Eukaryota; kingdom Fungi; phylum Ascomycota; class Sordariomycetes; order Amphisphaeriales; family Iodosphaeriaceae; genus Iodosphaeria; species Iodosphaeria phyllophila. The sequence continues at coordinate 9,989 of JAOYMO020353493.1, read as the reverse complement.
CAGAACTTCGACATCCGCATCACGCCTGTACTTGAGCGTTTGGAGACGCTTCTTGGTGAGCCAGGCGCAACGACGCGCCTCGCCTAACTTGGAATCACTTTCAACGTCCATATATCGATCCATGTAAAGGACATCCTCGAGAATAACAGGGTTGAGGTTCTTCATAGATCTCCTCTCTTCTTGCCGATACTCTGTTCGCTGTATGAGGATGTGTAGAATAGGGGGCAGTTTCCGAAAAGCCGTGTATCTTGCCAAGTTCTCATCCACCAAATTAAAGTCGGTCAATAGGTCTAGCGCACCATAGATACTTATGACTTCATCCTTCCTAGGATCGGGAAATGCACTGATGTATCGGTCGGGATATATTTCTTGCGTTACAGGGCCATCTTCAACATCAGTCCTTTGTGTGTAATTGACAATGACTGGACAAAATGTTTGCATGATCGTATCTGACTGAAGATCTTTTTTCTCTGGCATGGGACCGTCTGGACGGATGGCACGCATGAGATGTTCGAAAATGTGTCCGATGATCTCTGAAACATCTTGCTGGTCAGTGCCTGCTCTGCTAGAGTGCTCTAAGCGTTTTGACACCATCTGGAACCTCTCCTCCAATGATAAGGCGTCGGTCGTGACTTCCTCGGGCTTCGCTTCCGTTTGGTCATTCTGGGGATTTTCTCCCTTCTCAGAGCCGGCCTTGGCAGAAGAGGCACCCTCCCCGTTGTTGTTGTTCTTGTTGTTGTTGTTATCATGAGAGCGAGGTTCCACAGTCTGGTCAGATTTGTCACCCACGAGCGTTTGAGAGCTTGCGGTACTAGCAAAGTCCTGGCTATCGACAGGCTCAACGCTGACGCTGACCATCTCCACATCTTCATACGGTGCCGCTGCCGATCCGTTTTCAAGGTTGGCATCGCGCATCTCGACCACAGAACTTTCGCCATTGTTTGGCTCAGCGGTAGCTAAGGATCGGCTTGTATGAGGCAGTTCTCGTGCTGGCAGAGGCGGCGGCTCCCTTTTCTCAGCGCTTTTCCCGTTCCGGTCTTTTGTGTTTGGTTGCTGCACCTCGTTGAGCAGCGTGCTGGCTGATTTCAAGGCTGTGTTGGCTAATTTCTGGGCGGGTGCGACGGCTGGTTCAGTCGTCGAATCCAAGCTCGTGAAAAGCTCCTGTAGCGTTTCGACGACTGCATTACTAGTCAGCTGTGGAGCAAAATTTTGGGATTGGACGGAATGTAAATTGGAATTGGAACTTGCATTGCCGCCCAACGATGGCTTCATTGAGATTCATAGGCGTGCCATGACCACCGGTCTTGCGGTTTCTGACGTTCTCTTCTTCCAGCTCAAGCTTGTATGAGTCGTAGTTGAGAACAAGCTCACGCACTGTCCTCACATTGTAAAAGTATTGAAGAAGACTATTGAGATAGCAGGTGTTGCCAATATTGCGGAGACCGGGAGGGGTGGAGTTTTGGGTATTACCGACTAGCCGCCCATTGGGTTGCTCATTGGACCCTGAGACAAGCGCAGGCATGGCAGCATAAGCATCGCCGTAAAAGATGGCGGCCAGTGAAATAATGGCATTGGCTTCATCTTCGCAATTTTGCAGGCTGGTCTGACTTCGCTTGAAATTCCCCACGATCCTTAGAGCGGCTGCAAGATTTCTGCGCTTTTCAGGATCATGCTCTGTGTAATCCTGTGGAGATGAAAGGGCCGAGAGTTAGCGCCGTAACAGAATGTTGAGATAAAGTGCTTGAGGGAATTACTTACAAGTCTAGAGACGAAACCGCTGATGATATCACTGGTATAGTCTGACTCGATACCTAAGAGTCGAGTAGCGTCTGATAGAGTTGCGGGCTCCTCCGCACCAGTAATACCGTCACCATTCATTGCCTGGACTTGATCGACCAGGTCCAAGTTCAGATATCGCCCAACAGTGCCTAGATGCCGTTGCGCCTGTTCTTTGGATTCTGGATCCTGCCCGATTTGCAGAAAGTATTTGCTAATGAAATGATCGGAATTGGATTTGAATATCTCATCAGGATTGCTGTCAAAGTAGGTGAAGGCCCTCATAATCTCATCGTCATGCTCGAAGCTCGACTTATAGAGTACAAACTCCATAGTGGTAGTCTCATCCCGGTCCAAACCACAGCGGATGGCTGCGTCTAGGAGTTCGCCACGCCGCCTGGGACATTGCTCGCAGAGTTGTTTGGTTGCCCAGAATATGGTATCCGGCTTGAAATCAGAGAGGCATCCTAGCAGCTCTAGGTCGTTCTCGCCTATGTTATACGCTCTGGTGTGCTTGAGTGGATCGTAAGAGCCTTGAAACACGTCTAGGAGCACTGTCCACGCGGGCTCTAGTTTCGTACTCGATTTCGGATGCAGATTGCCATTAAGCAAGACAAGCTCCGCCTCAAGATCTTCCCATTTAGCGCGCTGCGTGCCTGTAACAGTGGGCTTCATAGCTGGCTCGAGTCTTGGGAAAACCCAGGCCTCGTCTCTGGTATCCTCCGCCGGCTGTTCTTTCAAACCAAGTGACCGGAACAATGGGTCGAAGTCGTTCCCAAAACAGACAAGAAACTTTTTGTTCTCTTTCTTGATTTTCAGAGGTTCTTCACCAGGACCTTTCTGCTGGCAGTCTCGAAGATAAGTCGAGAAAGTACGCAGTATATCGTGACCGAAGGCATTAGACGCACCAGCGAATCGATCGGGGTCTCTCCGACGCGCTTCCATCATATTTTTCTCTGTCCTTGTCTTGTCGCTAAGCTTCTGAATATCACCGGGCGTGAGACAAGGTCGAGAGACGGAGATTTCGATACGACATGAGCAACTTTTTACTGCACAAATCAATAGAATCGACTCGGGGCTTTCCCGAGCCTTTTTCTCACTGTCTTTCCGTCTGGTCTCTCCGGCAATGAATAAATGCATGCCCTTCTCGTGTGTTTCCACGAAACTCTTGTCAAAATTGGACTGACGCAAGACATGGAAATGACAATTGCACTTGCCGCACACACAGGAAAGGTGGGCAACATTTGCATCTCGACCTATATCAGTTTGTGGACCAACAAGGTATAGCTCGTGACTGTCGCATTTTTTGAATGACGGCAGCAGCTTGCCATTAAGAAGATGCCGAAGCGCACGAGGAGATGTGTATGCTATAGGCAGCCGGTTAGTTTTGATGCCATATATTGAGAGAAAAAAAGACATTAGAAATATCTTGGACTCAACGAACCCTTTGCTTGAGGTTCCTTAGCCTCAAAAGTAGAACGGAACTGCGCCTGTTGTTGTGAAATCTCGGTTACGAGCTCCTCCTTAGAGCTGGAACTCTGATTCTCCTGATGATGATGCCTATCCACGGGGGTGGAATTGGTAGAGTCGCCCATAATGGCGATGTGATTGGAAAGCTGCCACCCTCGGCTGAAACAGGAATCACGCTAGACTTTGGCTCGCCAGATAGTCAGGTTGCCGGTTATGCTAGCTTCGCGTGGTCTATTGGTTTATTACCAAATACGGAACTTATCAGCAAAAACCTGATCACACGATACACCCGAAACCGGAAGAACAAGATGCAGACGTTGCGGTAGATATTTGGTAAAAAGTATAGAGAGGCCTCAAGTGTAAGCCAAATCCCAAGGTCGTCACATAATTCGTGGACATCAGCTTTGAGCGTTTCATTCATTTGAATGTGCGAGTAAAGCGGGTTTTTAGGAGCTCATGCCTTAACGTAGAACAGCCTCTGAGAAGAATAATGGAGTAAACCGATGGTAAGTCGTGTATGATTCTTGACTGGCAGGCCGGTTAAAGCATGAGTGAATCCGGAAGCAGTGGGGAGACGAAAATTGAAATCTCATACCATGACAAGAGACAGCTTCAAACCGACCAGTGCCTTGAACATACTTTGATAATGCAGACTGGGAACCAGATTGATTAGCTAACAGACGCCTCCAGTATCACTTTATGAGTCTATGGCGAAGCGAGTGCATTGTATCTCCTGCACCAAGGGCTATTTATCGAAGAAGGTGGATGACCTTAAGATATTGGTAGGTTAGGTTTTTTAAAGGGTACATATGATCGGATCAAGTTATACAGTAGTAGGCGAAAAGCAGTTTATCATGCATGGGTGAAACAGGGATTCCAATATAAGCCCCCCAAAAAGTGAAAAGTCTAGCAAGCAACAAGAATGAAGACGAATAGTGAAACAGCATTCATACCTGGTAGAGATGAAAGCTGTAGATGGAGCCCCTGCTGTGCAGTATGAAACGGAAAACAAGAGTCGTGACAACTGTCGTGCCCCTACTAGCTTGGCTGTCGGAACTGAATGATGGCTGCCAGTAATGGGAACTATACTGAGGGTGAGTGAGCTTCGTGGTGAGTTGACGTGACTACCAGGAGTCGTGAGAGACACACGAATAGGATGTTGCAATGAATGATGCCTTCGTAAATTGCCTGTAGAGAATATGTTGCATCTGGTGTTGGTTGGACATGGTGCGATTGTCCGGAAATGAAATACTGACAGGTCATGGGCTGACTCCACGAAGAGCTATGCTTTTGCCAGCAGGAAGGAGTCACCAACACCAAAATCAACACAGTATGGCACGGCTGGTGTGCACACTACAATGTTATCGCTTAGAAACCCGAAAAGAGCGTTAGAGGGTTGCAGGCAGTACCGACGCCATGTTGTAGCTCAGCCACAAATTAGCGTTGGAAAGAAGCACCCACCTGACTGAGGGCTTGGATAGAAAACTGTACCTAATTGGTGGGACCCGTTTCGCTTGGTCTCCACTAGTCTCCGCCGTCTCCAGCCACAGCGGGGCTCTGTGCGCTTACGCCTCAAGCCAATCAACCTGTGGAATGCCAACTGACATGGTGAAGACGGAGATGAGGTGAATTGCAGTGAACTGGACAAATCTTCCTCCACTCTTTGCCAAACTACTAACTTTCACCACATCTTCTTTGAACCCTGCTTGTACCTCTCGCTACTCATGTGAGGCTAATATGGCGAACCCGAGTCCTACACAGTCTTTACAACCTGAACAACTATATCGTCCTCATGATGCGGTCGCCGGCGCTGCTGGATATGGCATGTTCGGGGCGGGCGCCGGTTTCTTCGCTGCCGCGGTGCAAAACTCACTTGCTAAGCAGCATGTCGGTGTCATGGGTGTCTTCACAAAACATGGTGGCACTATAGCCACGTTCAGTACGTGCTAGTGGACGTGGACCGCAGAGCGTTTAGCTGACCATACTCGAAACATCGCCATAGCCATCGCACCGACCGTTTACAAATTCGTCAAAGACGCTACCGCCAATCTACGCGAGAAGGACGACTCATGGAATACGGCACTGGGCGCTTTCGTTGGCGGCGCCCTGATCGGCATGCGATGTATTTACCACTCCCGCCGACTCGTACAAAATCAACCACTGACATGGAAACAGCGGGCCGTATGCCTCAATTGATGCTCGGGGGGTCCGTGGCCAGTGCACTTTTGACAGTATTTGAAGTGAGTGGGGGCTTGGGAGGCACCAGAAAGAATGAAGATCAGACGATGGATGAATATGACTACAAAGAATGGATCCGTAAAAATCGCCGGCGACCTATAACTGAAACCATAGAATGGGCTGGCGAGGGAAGAGGTAGGACCACTCCATCTCCCGCTCGACTTGTCTCATTAGTCTAACCGTTTGCACAGGAATCCAAGGGCCGGGTTATGCAGAACGGAGGGCAGCGCGACTTCGAGAGAAATACGGTGTAGAGATCAACCCGATACGAGCCGATGGATCATGAGAGGGATTCAATAGCCAGATTATATCCGCTTCACCTTCACGACTTGGCGCATATCCCCTTCATCAACTGAGACCGATTTCCTATCTGTGATGGGTTCTCTTATCATCAGGCATGACAATGCTAGTCATTAATTGGAGGGTAAGTTGTAGATCTTGGTGGACTTCCAAGTTCTCCACTCCCCAGCTGTTGTGATGATCTTTTTAGAGGCTGTTTATGAGATCCCTTTACGGGCGTGATTATTCTATCACCATACATTGTTCATATTTCTGATGCTATAACCCCTTAAACACCTGCTAGTCGATACTGTAGTAAATGCGCACTAACAAGCACGTTCAGGACTCGACTCTGGCTTCTGTACATTTTTGCTAGCTTAGCATTGCCATGTTTTAGCGATCGGACGGTTTCACGATCGATAGTCCACATGTTTGGCAACGTAGAAGGCATCTTTGAAGCCACCCGATGCCGACCAGCCTCGTGCGGTTCCCTTTCCTCTGTGAGTTATGAGGCTCGATAAATTTTAGCTACATTGAGCATAGATATTTTCTTTACGAAATCCGGATAGACACGTTCAAATCCCATACTCATGACATTTCCTCTACGTCTATGGCTACTTGAAAGGGATAGCTCACGGCAACGTAACATCACATCGTTTACAGAATGCGTTCAGACAACGGCAAGTTTTTGATTGGGGTGGTACCAGTAATGAGTAGAGTGGTTGTTCGAGGTAGAAACGTACGATAGCAAGATGCATTTTCAGCTTTGTTTCTTCCCTCGTTAAGCATCAGCAATAATCTTCAAGGAACGATCTAGCCTTTTCCCGATTCTAATCGGTTATGTTGTTGTCGAAACCCGACTCGACAGATGCCTAATTATTTGGTTGTTCGAATAGCCTTCGCCCCCCGTCCATCGGAATTGCACCAGTCTTGCAGATCCGATCCAGCTGGATCAGCGTCTAACCGTGGGGCCTAGAAGACCGCCCCAAGCAAGAGTCTTTATCGGACCAGCTTCCAGCCTGTGTTTTGACACAACTGCGAAGAGGACGGCATGCACAGGACGAGCAAGTGCGTGATCAATTGGCAGACTCGCAATTATGAAACGTATAGGGGAACAGGATCTTTGGTTCTCTTTTCGTCGAGAGGCGATGTACAGTGGAGGGAAATACAAATGCGTCGTTTAATAGCCAACGAGAACCAAATATCTTCCGCCTTGCTATGTAGTAATGGAATCATCGTGACACAGTTGTTTGTGTTCGATCGCTTCATGTTTTATGCATGAAGATCACAAGATGATCCACGAGATAAACATGCTTCAAGGCGTCTTGCCTCGCGTTCCTGCATTTTTAAGATGCTCACGGTGTTCTGTGTAGAAACATCGAAGAACGTAAATCTGATCTAATCCGATTCGGACTTAGCGGACCAGGATGTGGGAAGCTGCAGCTTTAAGCGGCGATAATTTTCACGGGAGCTTCCCAAGCTCCATGACCCCACGTTGTCGTCAAAGCAAGGTCAACTGCGACGGCGGGGCGGGACAGATAAAAGTTGTGCAGGAAAGTCAACAGGAAAAGAAGAATCCATAAGACACTTGTCTTTTCGTCGAGGTTTCTTTCTGTCACTTTGAGTCAAGCTTGAAAAATTTACTCTAGTTCAAGCCTTAGCCTGACTTGACTCGCCTTTGACCATACAGCAACCGCCAGCATGTCATTTGGCGGGCAGGCCCCCACCATCATTGTCCTGAAAGAGGGTAAGCGACAGCGATGGCCAGTGCATGAAAGGAGGATTGATGAGAGTAGGGATGGACTAATGATACAATCTACCATATAGGGACGGATGCCTCGCAAGGAAAGGGTCAGATTATATCCAACATCAACGCCTGTCAAGCAGTGCAAGCGACGATCAAATCGACACTGGGCCCGTACGGCGGCGATCTGTTGATGGTGGATGAAAACGGCAGGCAAACCATCACGAATGACGGGGCCACAGTCATGAAGCTCCTGGACATCGTGCACCCAGCGGCGCGCATCTTGGTCGATATTGCGAGATCGCAAGACGCTGAGGTTGGAGATGGCACGACTTCGGTAGTAGTGTTGGCCGGGGAGATCCTGAAAGAGGTTCGGGAACACGTTGAGCAAGGGGTTAGCTCTCAAATCATCATCAAGGGTCTGCGGAAGGCATGCGAGATGGCAATCAACAAAATCAAGGAAATTGCTGTCCGGACCGACGACGCCAATCAGAGAGATACCCTAGCCAAACTAGCCGGCACAGCCATGACGAGCAAACTGATCAAGCGAAACACAGAGTTCTTCACCAAGATGGTTGTTGACGCCGTGCTCTCTCTCGATCAGAACGATCTTAATGAGAAACTCATTGGGGTCAAGAAAATCCCTGGTGGTTCTCTGACCGATTCCCTCTTTATTAACGGTGTCGCCTTTAAGAAGACCTTTTCGTACGCCGGATTCGAGCAGCAGCCCAAGACTTTCAAGAAACCTAAGATCGTCTGCCTCAATGTCGAGCTGGAACTGAAGGCCGAGAAGGATAATGCCGAGGTGCGCGTGGAGCAAGTCGCCGAATACCAAGCCATTGTAGATGCCGAATGGCAGATTATCTACAAGAAATTAGAAGCATGCTACAAGACAGGGGCCAAAGTCGTTCTCTCCAAGCTACCAATTGGCGATCTAGCCACACAATATTTCGCCGACCGCGATATCTTCTGTGCTGGCCGCGTGTCCTCCGAGGATATGGAGCGCATTGTACAGGCCACTGGTGCTACTATACAGTCCACGTGCTCCGACATCCAAGCCCACCATCTGGGCACATGCGGATCCTTTGACGAGCGTCAGATAGGTGGAGAACGGTTCAATTTCTTCGAAGACTGCCCCGAGGCCAAGACCTGCACCTTGGTTCTACGTGGCGGCGCCGAACAGTTCATTGCCGAGGTCGAGCGCTCTCTACATGACGCTATTATGATTGTCAAGCGTTCCATCAAGAACCGATTGATTGTTGGTGGCGGTGGTGCATGCGAGATGGAGATCTCGACGTATCTACACGGTTTTGCAGACAAGAAAGTAGCCCATAAACAACAGGCCATCATCAAGTCCTTCGCCAAGGCCCTCGAAATCATTCCACGTCAGTTGTGCGACAACGCAGGTTTCGATTCTACCGATATCCTCAACCAACTGCGAGTAGAGCATGTTCGTGGCAAGACCTGGGCTGGCGTGGATTTCAAGAACGAGGGAGTGGCAGATATGATGGAGAGATTTGTGTGGGAGCCGACTTTGATCAAGATCAACGCCATCCAGGCCGCTGTGGAGGCCAGCTGCCTGATTTTGAGTGTGGATGAGACGATCAGAAACGAGGAGAGCGCGCAACCGCAGGCGCCGGGCAAGCCACTACCACCGGGCGCGGCACAACGAGCGCTGAGAGGCAGGGGTAGAGGCATGCCCAGAAGGTAGTTCGAGGGAGGGGGTTCTTGAAATCACGGCCCGGGCTTTTGCGTGATTAAGATAATGGATGGCTGCAGCGTGGAAGGAAGTGAACTTGGTGGATCATACCCAGAAATCATGCACTCGGAGGTTGAAATAACCTGGTATGACTACGAGGTAGGGAGGGGGGGCTGGTACCTAGACAAAAGTGATTCCACATGATGATACTACTAGTAAATACTACCAGTCTGCGAAAAGAAAAGCTGATTCATAATGATACCGCACTTGCAATGCGATCATCTCCAAGCTGGATGGAGTTTGGAGGCTAGAGATGCGCTATACTGGTAATTACCGTTGAAGATAATTGATTTGAGGCGTTGAAGAACATCGTGAGCCGGGCCACGCTGCCGAGCAATTGGGCGGCTCGGATGGATGTCCCACCATTCGTATCCACTTAAATCCGGGCCGGGCCGGGTGGCGCTCTAGCGTACTGGCATGCGAGTTGCGGCGTTGGCTAAACTCTCGTGAAAAAGTCAATTGCAGCAACAGCCGTGACACGGCGGGCCCTGATAAATTTTCAGGCGCTGCTGTAAGCCTCCTGAAGATCAGGGACATACAGCTGTCGTGACAATGATTGTGAGAAAATTTGGTGCTCGTCAAGGTGCGGTTTGCGCTTCATACTTTTCACTTGAGAAGACGATATGCGCTAACCTCTCACGATGCAGGCCGCAAGGCTCTAGCGGTGGCATCCTTTAGCTACACCCCACAACGGATTCGATCTTTGACAACTGGGACGACGAC
>JAOYMO020352526.1:0-26639 GCA_025802455.2 Iodosphaeria phyllophila | reverse complement strand
GCTGATAGAGCGAGCGCTTTGCGTTAGGATCGTACATAGGAGAGACGATTTGCATATTCAGGCTTTTGTGTCAAACTTCTTCCGCAGCAATACTGCGCCCACCGCTGTACCAAGCCCTGCGGCGCCCGCTACAACCTTATTCATTCGTTTGGGCTTCACAGGAGCATCATCCCAGAACATTGCTTTATAGGCGTCCACGCCATCCCAAATCTCTGGATCGAGCCAGAAGGCCGTGGGTGATTCATCGAACTGATGATACCGCTCTATCTGCTCAGGCGTTAGTGGATTGGGACTGATGATGCCTGTGGCTTTTCTGTGTGTCTCATAGCCATAACATTCATGGTCATATCGAGCCATCTTGACATTAAGATTGGCGGCTATCCTGCTGCCAATCTTATTGCTATCCAAATAATGGCATTTGGCATTGCTGTAGGGTGGCTTGGGAAAGTCCAAGACGGAGAAGTGTTTGCCCGTGCTATCAGGAGTCTTGAAGTGGACGCATGAGTGGCATAGAAGTTCACGGGGCTTTCCCTCATGACTCAGGGTGTCCTTATTACAAGGACCACAGCGATCACGCAGCTTCTTTACCCGGTCAAGGATAGGAGGCTTGGGAGTTCCACAATCGACACAGACACGGGCCATAGAACCTGTCTACGACCCGTTATCCTGTAATTCAACCCGCTTTAGTCACCCATGCGGTCGACTGCGATATAGTTGGGATTGCTCATCGCCGCCTGGCACTGATACATGGCGTTGCCATGTGCCATGCAGTCACGGAATACGATGACATTCCAGATCACTGCCGCCAGGATCAGGAACGGAACGATGATGAACATCGCGCGGACGATATTTCGAAGGTTCATGTGGACTCCTTATCGGTTGCGAGTACGGACGTACGAACGTCCATCGTGAAACATTGCCACTCGAGCCTTCGGCCGTTCGGGCATTTCTTCCTGCTTCGAGGGCGCGGGCATGGACGAAATCTCGGCCATCATGCGACGACGGTGTGCCAGTGTCAACATCTTCGGACCTCCTTAGCTGAATTTCGCGGTGATGAAAATGTCGGCCGGGCGACCGTCGGCGCGCTGAGTGTCTTCCAGGATGAACCCCGGCGAGCAGCCGCATGAGCACCCGGCCGACTGCGACCAGCGGATCTTGCCCTTCAGTTCCGGATGCTGATCGAGCAGCACTTCACGGAATGCGGCGATGTTGCGGTTGCGCCGATTGATGAGGTTGTCCATCACCGACTCAGCAGCGATGAACACATAGGCGCGCGATTTGGCATTGTAGGAGCGCCAGCTGCGGCCTCCACGGTCTCCGGTCGGAAAGCTGCGTCCCTGGACCTTTGCTTCGGTGATCTCGAACATCTGTGTCTCCTTCGTTGCCTACAACTCTGGTGATATAGAGATTCTGGATACCGTCAACCAGAATAATGCGAGATTGGGCGGATTTCTACCAGATTTAGACTGCGGGGACAACCCTGCAAACTTGGCCTTTAGTGTTGAGCCGTTTGGTAACCTCTGCTTCAGCAGCCTCCAGGGTATCAAAGCGGAGCCATCGCCGCTTCACATGGAATGGCATGGACCAGCTGATGACCTTACGCCATCCCAACCCATCTGGATTGCTCTCGAGATTGTACGCCACGATCAAAGACCCGGCGTGGGAGTGGTGGACCACGCCCAGAGGCATGTTCCGAGGAACGATGCCAGGAATACGATGACGCCAGTGATGATGTATTCGCGCTTCATTACGAAACCTTTCCCTATTGCACCACCAGAGTTAGCATCACTCTGATGTATGTCAACCAGTTAGTCGTTCCAGTAAGCCACACCCCAGATAGCGCCACGATAGCAAGCGAACCCGGTGACCTTCTGGCCGCGAACGGTTGCGCTATAGAGGAAATAGTCCACATCGTCCCCAGCGCATTGGATGGGAGCGCGATTGAACCACGCCATGGATAGACTCACATCCTTGAAGCCATCCTTCTCCAGCTTTGCCGTGACGGCCCAGCGAGGCACCATATAGGTTGCGGCTGTTCCGAGGATAACCGCAGCAATGACCACCAGCAGCAAGCCGCATCCGATGACATTCCTCATACTTCATACTCCTTGATGCCGAGGACTTCGCGCATTCTGGCTGTCAGTGGCGCAGTATCCTCGATCGGTCGAATGACGGTACGGTTGACCCAGCCAGGGTTGTACCAGACGACGCCCTTGGTATGGAACATCGTCTCCACATCTCCGCTCTCGTCGGGGACGAGTTGGAGATCGAACAGTGAGGCCGAGAGGTCGCCATCGACTGCGATGAGATCCATCATGAGGCCCGTTCGGGCCTGGTTCATGTAGGTATTGGCACTGGCCGCAGGGCTGGACTTGTCGAAGCCCGCCGTGTCAGCGTTTACAAAACCGTCCATATTGTCCTCCTATTCGATTGCTGCACTGATATCGATGAACGACACCCGCTTGGAATATGAATAATCCTCGCTGGGGAAAGCCGCTTCGACCTTCTCCTCGACTTCCTTCTCCGTGTCGGCGAAGACAATCCGAGTATATTCGACACGTTCGAACTCACTCCCCATATAGGGGGTCGTATAGACGATAAACTGAGCAAGCCAAAGCTTTTTCATGCCTGTTCTCCCTTATGCCGCTTGAGCAACGAAATGATGCCGGTCGAGTATCTCGCGAGTGCGGCGGACCTGGATGCCAGCAGCCGTTCCAAATTGCTGAATACGCTGATGATGGGTCTTCCCGACCCTAATTTCGAGCCCGCTGGGCAGCTTGTAGGTGAAGCTTCCACCACGGGGTGTAAGAGCCATTTTGTGGCAACGGTTGCCCGTGCAGCCCATCGAGTGCGCGATGCGCTGCCATCCATAGTTGTGTCCCGACGCGCCCAATTCGGGCTTTGCGTATGCGACGATGTGGGCGACTTCGTGAGGGATATTCTCACTCACCATATATTCCCAATCCTTGATGAGTGCTTCCTTGTTGAAGCGCAGGAAATAGTTGCCGCGGCCATCATGACCGGCTTGACCGGCTGAACGACCCTTCAGATCGTACCGAATTGCGACTTTGGGGAGGGTGCCATATTTTTCGGCTGCAATCTGCAAGCAGATTTCAACCAACTGGCGGTGCTGTGCAATTGTCTGCAATTTCGATCTCCTCGTTGTCCGTACCACCAGTCCTATATTAAACTGGTGGCACGTCAACCAGAAATCTTACAGCGCTTCGACTTCTTTGGTCGAGAGCTCCACCGTGTTTTGACCCGTGTAGGAGCCGCGCCAGCTGATCTCCACGTACATGATGCCGTCTTCGACGTAGAAGCTGTCGAGGCTGGTGTAGTTCTTCACCATGTAATCGGCCATCTTGCCGCCTGGCTCCTTGGCCAGTTGAACGACGAGCTTGGCACGAGCAGCGGCGAGAACCTTGCTCTGAAGTGCATGATAGCTGTCGATTGTCGAGCTGACTTCTTCGATCTGCATTTTGCTTCTCCTCTCAGGCTGCGTCGCGCATTGCTTTGCGTTCAAAGAACATAGGATCATATGCGCGGATCGCATTGTCCTGCAAGTCATCGTTGCCGTTGACGATCGTATATTCAGGATGGCGGCGCTTAACCTCGGCGCAATTTGCTGGAGTGGGATCGAACTTCCAGACGAAAATTTGGCCGTCCTTCATTGCCACCACCTTGCGCTTCTGGAGGCGCGCGAATTCTGCGGTCAGCCTCTTCAGCTCATGGGCCTCGGCGGCCTTGTTGAGTTCATCGCCGACGACGAGGTCGAGGCTGTTGTCGAGCAACTGGCCGAAATATTTGATCTGCGGCGTGTTGCTCTTGAGCCAATCATTGATCTCGCGCTCGTCAGGACCATTGTAGCCCTTGATCGGCGTGAAGAGATCGGGGCCGCCCCATCCGTCGTTGGAGGCTTCGAAAGCCTTGACGCCGTCGATGAACACGACTCCGGTATAGCTGTGGCCATCGTCATGTCCGCGATGGAACTTGATACCCTTGACTTCGATCTGCATCACCGTCTCCTTGTTGCCTATGTTCTGGTGATAGCATGACCCACCAGGACGTCAACCAGAATTTAGATGTTTGTGAGGATTGGGTCCATCGCTTCGATGTGAATGAAGCGGCTCGCCATTGGCCCTCGAAGGACGGTTTTACGACAGTGGATGACGACGAGATTGCGATGCCGCAGCTTCTCACGATCTTCGATCAGAGCCCGGAGGCACTCAGCATTGCTGAACAGCTCATCACCATTGGTGATAAGGACGCGCCGGCGATCGGTGATTTTCGCGGCCACATCCTCCGGCGTCTTGATTTCGATCCGATCACCGACGAAGCCCCACGATGCGGCGTCAAAACCGGCATCGCTAGTGGTGTAGAGGATCACGTACATATCCGAGCCGCTGAATGGGCCCAGGTTAAGGATGGTTTGCGCATCGCGCGGTGTAACCTTCGACATATCAATCCTCCTCTAGGAACGGAATCCTTCGCCGATCCCCTGGAGCGGAAGCCCCTTGAGCAGTCGACGAACTTCGGTCGGAGTGGTGTTGCGGACCTGGATGAAACGTCCACGCGCTTCGTGAACCTCGATCCCTGCATCGGCGAACCGACCTACAGCATCTGCGCGATGTCCTGCATCGAAATGCTTGAGGGTGATTTCCAAACTGCGCTTGCCTGCCATTTCCGACCTCCTCTTGCTTACCAATTCACGGTAGCTGAAACTGGTGGGCCGTCAACCAATAAGGTCAACGGCCCCGACAGCTTAGCTGCACCAGTAGGTTTCGCTGCGCGGGCTGCAGGTGTACGGCGTGTCGATGGCTTCGACGAACAGCTTGCCCGACATGATGTTCGTCGAGATTTGCTGATCTGCGGGGAGGAGGGCCTTCGCCTTCGCGAGATACTTGTCGCCTTCCTTCTCCGCGCGTGCCGCGCACCGCTCTTCAGCGAAACGGTAGGTGCTCATCACCATCGTCGAAGCGGTCGCGCGATGACGCTTTGCAGCGGCGAAGAAGTTGTTTGCGACCGTGAGGTTCTCTTCGAGAGTTGCTTTGCGTGCCATCTTCCGATCTCCTGTGTTCGTTTCCGATAATTGGTGATAACATGGTCACCAGTTACGTCAACCAAAGATTCACCAGAGTTTATCCAACTCCAGAAGTATCGATTGCACTGATGGATGAGCTGAATTCCTCTCCCTCATTATCAGTGAGGTCGACCCATTCCGCGGCCCAATCGATATCCTCGATCACGCCCTCACGATATCCACCGGTGGGAAGCCAGACCATCACCATGTCCCCTACGTTTAGGGTACGGGCCCGTGCAAACCCGCCACGCATCAACGGGTCCGTCGACGTGCCGCGCGTGCAGCCTTGTTGCGACGGCGGTTGGTGGCTTTGAGTTGTGGGTTGACTTTGCGCTCGCCGATGATTGGAGCATGGGGATCGAAGAAGTGATCATCGAAGCGGTCGAACCCGTCATTGAAGATGATCGTCTTGTATCGGTCACAGTCCTTGAGACTGTTCATCAGGGTCTTGGTTTCCTCGTAAAACTTCCGAAGACTTCCATCGGACATGCTGCCCGAGTAATCCATATAGACAGGCGACAAGTCCACTGGACCAACATGATAGCTCTTTCCCAATCCTGGAGCGCTCATCCAGATCGGTAAGGGATATTCGCCGATCTGACGGTCTTCATGTAACTGGTTGACCATCGCAAGGATTACCTCATCGGCGAAAGGCTCGCCGATCATATCGCCCTTCACTGGCATGGAGAGTGAAAGGTCGATGAATGGGATGCCGTTGTCTTCGGCATACTGCCTTACGATCTCGCTCTTCGTCATCTTCGATCTCCCATTGTCTAAGCCGGTGATAACACCAGGTTAAGTGACGTCAACCAGATTATTCGTCTTCGTCGGATCCCTTGGGATCATCGGCATAGATGGCAATCTGCACCGTGCGAGTCTGGTCGGCATTCGCAACACGCTTCTTCTGTGAAGGAATGTCCAGGGTATCGCGGAACATCGCCTGCTCTGCAAAGTAGCGACAGGGGTACTCGGAATGCCTGACCCAATTGGGCTTCTTCTTTGACCCCTTGTTGACTTCGATGTAATGGGTCTCGGCCCGCATGGAATCACGGCGATCCTGTTCCATACTCTCGGCGGTCTCCTGCCATGTAGGAATGTGAAAGCGGCTCACAGCGCCAGCAGATCTTCGACCGACTTGACGGTCGCCTGCAGGGTTTCGAGTTCATCCTGGATCTGGCTGGCATCATCGAGGATCTTCACGTTGTGAACGTAGAACTTCGTCATGCCTGATCGAACGACATAATAGATGTCGTCATAGTCACTCACCGTCAGGTTCACACGCCCGAGAACCTCGAGGTCATAGCTGGGAACCTCGTTGACTTCCACTAGTTTGGCAAGGAAGTGAGCATCGCTGCTGTGGAAGTCCTGCAGGATCGTGCCAGGCAGCTTTCGCGCCATGACGATCAATTCCATCTTGTCATCGATTTGATATTGCTCGGGGAGGAAGATGCCGCTGATCAGCGCATTATGGACGAACTTGGAATGGGCCCACGCGCTATCGGGATGCTTCTTAGCCATGAACGCAATCAAGGCGCAAACGCGGTCTGCACCTTCCTGCATATACTTCCGTACGGCGGCTTCAGCCTCGACCTTGGTCAGGCGGGGGCCGGCGGCACGCTGCTTCTTGGTCATCGTCATTTGGAATCCTTCCCAGCCTGTGCCGCTTGCGCCTTCTGCAGTTCACGAAGGAGAAGGAGACCAGCGACCTGATTGCGGGTTGCCGGATCCTGTGAAATGGGAATCATCATGCTCGATCTCCTACTGTTTCAGAGACGATAGACTGATTACCAATCCTGTCAACCAGTTTAGAAGCGATGCGAGACGCCAATAACCAACTCAAGCGCCGGTGTCTGTCGGGTCATCCCAATGTTGGCGGAGAAGTCGAACTCCATATTGTCTGTCGCTGTCCACGTAGTCGTGAAATCCAGGCTCGCTTGGGTCTCTGTGGGGCTCTTGAGAGCGTAGACCTCAACCGACACACCGATGGGTCCGTGAACGGTCTGGTTCACTCCAAGAGCGCCGCTGACAATCGGTTGAGGTGCGAAGAAGATTGTCGGGCTGGCATAGAACTGCGTCGTGGATGTGAGATCGAAGGTGCCCGCAAGAGCCATCCCTCCTTCTACTCGTCCGCTTGACATGCCAGGTGTGCCGAGTGGCAGGTTGATCATTGGCTGAATGGCGAGGCTGAGTCGATCATCACGAATGTTGCGTCGCAGCGCGAGACGAACATCACCGTGGCCATTCAGTGAGCCCTTACGGATATGCGGACTCCATCCGACCTGAACCTCGGTTCGATCATCCAAGCCAATTCGGACCACCGAGTCACCGAGGAGCAGCGTGGAATCACTATCGTCGAACCAGTCGACGGCGCTGACTTCGATCTGAACACGGCCCTCATCCACGATGCAAGGCTGGATCGCCCCACGGTCAGGGCACAAGGGTTTAAGATCCTGTGCCATGGCGGGCATTGCCCAGAGAGCTACGGAGGCGAGCAGCCATCTCATCGTGAGTTGAACCATACCCAACCCATGACAACCACGACTCCACCAAGCATCACCAGACCGGGTAGATTCTTAGCGACCGTTTTCACGGACAAACTCCAGGATGGAAGCCAGTAGGGTATCAGTATCGGAATGGGGCTTTGCATCATTGTCGCGACGTTTCACGTCATCATGTCCTTCGGGGCTGAGCTGTGCCAGCATGTCGTGGACTCTCTTTCCCAGCTTGTCATTATTGATGAAGCAGATAACATCGACGGCTCCCCAATAATTGTTCACCATATAGCGGCAATTGGGGTTCAAAACATAGCCAGGTCGAACCGAACCAAAAGCGCTCTCGGTGTATTGATCCCTCGGATACTTCGCATCATTCAGGACCACCATATTGGTGACTTCTGCATCTTTGGCTCGGGTAACAACCCGATTGCGATGCATGACTGCGGGACGAGCGGGCGTGGTCTTCTGCCAGACATCGATGAACATATCGACCTTTTCGCAGAGCAGGACTCCGCGAAAATCTTTGAAGATCGCCCAGGTGGCCATCAGCCGATATCGCCGGCTACGATTGCGGTATAGCCGAGCGTGGGGGCCGGCGTGGAAATGCGCCAGTTGACGACGCTCCCACGGGTCCAGTCCTCGGTGGCGACGGCGCTCATGTGGGAAATGGCACGGGCGCGCTCGAGCGGATCCACCGCAGCCACAGCGCTGATGCCATAATGGAATGACTTACGCCGACCGTTGCCATACTTGACGTCGATGGTCAGCGTATGAGTGAGCATGAACTCGCCATCGACGACCGTGCCGTCACAGCCGAAAGCCTTGAAAGTCTTGCCGACGATCTCGTCATAGACTTCCTTGCCCACACCAAGAGGAAAGCTGTAGCTGGACTGGATCACACGTCCGTCGCGAAGCTGTGAGGTGGTGTTGATTTGCTTGAAACGAGTTTCTGCTGGAAGACCACCATAATATGCCATTTCGACCTCCTCTTTGGTTCGCCACACTTTATGACATCCTTGTCTGATGTCAACCAGAACTCACAAGAACGGCGGGAGGAAACTCCCGCCGCCTTGCAACGCCGAGCGCTGCGGATTACTTCGCCGAGATCGAACCCCCGGGCGTTTCGGTGCCGGCGTTGTCGACGGTGAACCAGCCATACTTGCCGGGGCGCAGGACGACCTTGGCGCCGACCTCGACCGCGTCGGCGATGCCGGCCGGCAGGCTGATGCGACGGCCCGAACCCTTGACGCCGATCGAACGGAGCGTCTCGCCCTTGGGGAGATTCGAAGTGTTGGAACGATCGCCGAAGCGAAGCTGGATCTTGCCGTCCTGGACGCGAACGCGCGCAGCCGAAATCGAACCGATCGAAGCAGCGGCAACAGCCGCGCCAATGTTGAGCATCTTCGTCATGGTGTTTATTACTCCTCTATTGCCTAGGCGTTGCTGCCTACAAACCAGGTCTATAGTGGTTTTGGTTACCGTCAACCACTTTTCCACCTTTTTCTTCACTTTTTGTAAATTTCTGGGTTGATGCAGAAAGAGCCCGCCGTTTCCGACGAGCCCTTTCTGTAGATTTGTAACCTGGTTACGCGGCGATTGCTTGGTCGAATCGTTCCTCGCGTTGGTCGGTCGTCATCATCTTGGCCAGGGCATGACGATAGGCGTGGTGAACAGCTTCCCGCCAGGTATCGCCGATCGAGCCTTGGACCTTGAACGCCTTCACGAGCAGCGCGGGATCCTCGACATCGTCTTCATCCAAGCCGTCCTTGTTATAGACGTTGAACTGGCTGGGAGGAGTGGGACCTTCCGGTGCGCAGACCGTTACCCAAATTTCACCCCCGCAGAAGATCTTCAGGAAGAATTCTTCCCCCATCGTATATGCCTCGAGCGCATAGTTGCGACGGGCTTGTTCATTTGCTTCCTGCTGCGACACCAGTTTCTCCTCTCTGTTGGTCAACTCACCATATTATCTGTCTAGGTGAGGTCAACAGTTATTTCAACATAGGTGCAAAAAGGAGGCAAGCAACGAAGCCACCGATGGCGATGACCACCAGAGTGAAGCGCTTCTGCGTTTCTTCACTGAAGAAAAGGTTCATGAGAATTTCTCCTCGATCATTTGAGTGACGACGTGGATCTTTTCGTTCTGCTGGTCCAGCATGGGCTGGCCATACTTGGCCATGCGGTCTGGAGGGTAGTTGGCAATCACCTTGACATAACGGTCTCGCGCTTCGATTAGACCAGCGAGGAGCATCCTCGACATCTTCTCGTTGAGTTCGTCCCGTCGATCAAAGGCGATGTGAAGGTTCACTTCGTGACCTTCGCTTCCTGTGCCCACCGGCCATATTGGTCGTAAACCTGTTCGACGAGTCGTCGAGTTGCCCACTGGATCGAGACCGGATCCGAGCCATTGAAGCCGAGGACGGACAGGACGAACTGTTCCTGGAGTCGTCCAGCCATTTCCTGGTACTTCTCCGAGGTTCGCGTGGTCGCTTCACCAACCGCGATCTTCGCGTTCGCGTCTGCCTGATGTGCAGCATACATGATCGTCAGCTTTGCCATGGGCCCAAGCCCGGTGAAGCCATCGCGACTACCGCCGATGAGTGCGTTGATGTTCCCCTCGGTAGCTGCGATAATGGTATCTTCCATGCCGGACATCTGATTCTCCTTCTGGTTGCCTATGCTCCAGAAGTAACATGACTCTGGTGGGAGTCAACCAGAATATTTACCTGTTAGAATAGACGCCTGGTGTTCGCTACTGAATTGCGCGAGATGCTATCCATGGATTCTTTCATCCGGGGCTTCATCGTGCGCTTTGCCCATTCATCGGCTTCGGCCCGAGTCGCAAACTCAACCACCCGGCCGTTGCTGTCGATACCTTCATAGGTACCATCAGTATCACGGAAGGCAATACGACTGGACACCAAGTGGGTTCGAACCGATGGACCATTTGCCTTCAGTAGGCTGATGAGTTCCTGTGAGGTGAAGCTAAGGTTGTCACCAATCCCAGGAGCCCGGCCAGCCTTGGCTTTCCTTTTTGCCTCGCCCTTGGCTTTTTTGATAAAAGGGGCCTTGTAATCATCTTCAGCCTCCATTTTATCAAGAGCATGATCCAATTCATCGAATACGTCACACGCCTGAGGTGGATGTGGGTCCTCAAGACTCATAGCCACCAGATCAATCTGATCGTCGATGACGTCCTCGACTACTGGAGCCTTCCACCACGCAGGAGCGGGACAATCAGGAGCAAACAGATCCAGCTTGCCACCCTCGTACACCTTCGGGTTGAGCCAGAAAGCTTCCTCACCCTGCCAATAAAGATCATTGTGGTTCCGCTGGTCCTCGACGCTCCAGCCAGATGGAACGGTGGGAAGGTCATGCGCGAATTTGCGATGGTCAAGGGCGGCGATATTGCGCTGAGCTTCGAGGATGCCTGGGTGCATCTTCGGGGCTTCCAATTGCTTTGGAGCAGCCACCTTCGGCTTGTTCTTGCGACGATCAGCGATGAACGACGTTCCTGTCACAAATGTTCCACCAACGATCACACCAGCCGCGCCCCATAGGTTCATCTCCAGTCCGATGACTGGAGCCATGATAGCATAGCCCATGCCACCAAGTGCAATACTGCGGAGCCATTCGAGGCCCGTCCTGAGCACAACATTGGCTGTCGTTTGTGTGGCGGCGATATTCTTCTTCGCCTGACTAAGCGCACCATCCGGGTCGGCATTCACCTTGGTGAGCCATTTCTCTTCATATTTGGAGTGATCGTCCATGCGCTTCTCGATATCCCACTTCGAATAGCTTTTATTGTGATTTCTATCCCATGTGACCATATCGTCGAACTCCTTTTCATCATAGGAATCCACGTGACGACCATGGATCTTGTGGTGCCATTCTTCTCCGCTCTTGGTCAGCCAATATAACTTGCTGTCCTTGACCGTGAAGATGAATTTGAGTCGTTGAAGATTCTTGATAGCTTCAATTGGATCTTTGCGGATCTCAATGCCAGGAAGGAATAGCGCACTCGCCTTCTTTGAAACACCTGCAGGGCAGCGGCCAGCTTTGGCGCCGGCGAGCATCTCGATCTGATAAGGGGTAAGCCCAAAAGAATCCAAAAGGACCTGTACTGGGGTTTTGGGATTGATAATACTGCCGCGACTATCCATTACCACAGGGGTCCTCCTTTCAACTTCACCGTATAACCAGAATCAGCGAAGTCAACCGAAGAACACTGGCTCAAGTCGATTAGCCACATCCTCGAATCCAGCCGCTTTGATTAGCTGTTCGACCTTTGCCTCCACACCCTTATACTTGCTATGGAGCACACTCACAATCCTTTCTCCGATCACCGGCGCTTCTGTGAGTCGCACGATCGATTCCTCGGGGAAGTCAAAGACGCCCGCTCGACATAGGCTCCACGCAGCACTCAGCAGCGCACAGGTATGTTCGCTTCGCCCCTCATAGACGTTCTGTAGCCCGATATGAGCACCCGTATCACTAACCCAGCTCAACACTTTCTTGTTCTGCTTCCGGAAGGTTTCCCAAACGAGTTGGTCGGTGGGCAGAGCTGCAATGATCTCATCAGCCACTGGTGCGAGCTTCCCTTCAAAGACCACATGATCAGGAGCAAGGCCCCGCCGCAAGATGCAGCGGATGAATTCATTCACGTCCAGGGTATTGTGGTCGACATGAAGCTCATCAATCAGGATAGCTGCCACAACGAGCGAATCTGCATTGCTCTCCCTGTCGAGATATTCACGCATGACGCGCAGACTTTCGTCCTGCTCTTCAGAGAAGATAGAATCGGCGTAGATGTGCGCGAATTCCACGAACATCTTCGGGATGGGTAGATTCGACTGTCCAGGCAGATGACTACCCATTCGCGCTCCTATAGTTTCATACCAGAATTAGCATAAACTGGTTAGGAGTCAACCACTCGTTACGTGCTCACTCCATCTGAGCTTGAACATCATCGCGTCCTTGCGGTCTTCGATACATATACGAATTTGACCATGGCTCGTTACGACGAACGACCATACTCCATCGAGGTGGTCCACCGTCCAGTTGACTATCTCTGCATTTTGTTTGAAGTGATCATCATCGTCATTGAGTGATAGTAGAAAGGTTTCCCAATCTATATGCTCCAGATGAAAATCTATAGCGAAACTCATCCCCAGGTGATCTTGAACAGCATGGCGTCTTTGGCATCCTTGACCCAAAAGGTCACCTTGTCATAGGCTGGTTCAAAGGTCCAGGTTCCAGGCAGATTCTCGACCGCCCAACGTCCTGCATCACGTCCACGCAAGCGCGGTGAGACGTCAAAGACGAACCATCCCATCTGTTCAAAGAGCTTGCCCTTCCCATCAAAGAGGGATTGTATGGGTCCAAGGGGATCTGGTTGACTCATGAGAATTTCTTCACTTCATGGCCCCACGTGAGCTTGAATAGGAGAGCATCGCTGGCATCTCGCATCCTAAAAGCGTGGTAGTCAGACCCAAGAGGCCGAACCTCTGCCCATGGTCCCTTGAGATGTAGACAGCACCATTCCTCAACATCAGCGCGAGATGAATGTTCAGTCTTCAGCTTGTCAGTCGCAGGGCAACGATATGTCCTATTAGGCGGTCTGATCAAACGGAACGAATGCCATTCCAGTTTGGATCGACCACTCATGTCAGGAAAGTTATATGGCACAGGATATCGCCTCACCATTATCGTTGGCAGGATGCTCCTCGCCTGGATCAGGGTCGGGATCGGGCTCCTCTCCACGAACCGAAGACCATAGGAATGGTCGACCGGGCCAATCTTCACAACGGCCATAAGCATCGATCAAGCCGGCATCCGCGAGACTCCACAGGATGGGTCGCAGCTGGCTTGATGAGAGGCTGAAATACTCAGCAATCTCCTGCGTGGTGCGAAACCCGCCATCATAGCCATGCTTGGACAGATCCTTACAACGCATCCTCTCCAGGTAGCTGGGGATTGTCTCAACGCTGGTTAGCATGAGCCATATTCCCAAGCTTCGATGTAGGGGAGGGGTGAACCACGGCGCGCGAACTCGATCTTGAGGGCCTTTGCAGCCTCCATGACCGCAAGCTCTGCCTCCCAGCGCGCGGCATCGAGAGCCTCCACGTGGCGATATGCATCGCCCAGGGTTGCGAAATCCATGTTATGCTCTTCACGCATATCTGCGAGGCGGCGACGATCTTCCTCTTCTTCACGTGCCAGATGATACGCAATCTGACGCTCATAGTCGTCGAAGAATGCGAGCATCACGCTCGGCTGCCAGAAGTAATCGCCCCGAGGACGGAAACCGTTGAGGACCTTGAACAGGTCGCTGTAGGCATCGCCGAAACCGAGGCTGGGATCAACCATGTCGGCCTCGGTGAGGGTCCGCTCGGCGCCAGTGCTATCGACATACTGCAGACCCATCTGACTTCCTCCTGTTTGCCTATGCCACCAGAGTTAACAGATTCTGGTGTGCCGTCAACCGATAACTTGAACTCCAGCAGCCTTTGCAATCAGTTCGTCACGCCGTCCAAAATTCGTAGAGCGATGAATTGGCTGACTGCGAGAGGCCATCCCAAGGTAAAGGCTGAAGATGACTGCATCAGTAAGCCGGATTTCATCCGGCTTACCATTTGAGAGATCCCGAAGCTCTTGAAGTTCTTCAGGTGAGAGCCGTGCGGTTGCTTCAGCGAGCATGATATCAACACTCATCAGTTTCTCCTTGTTTCTGTAATGCTTCCTTGAACCGTGGGCCACTCGAGAACGCCACGTTCGCTTCCAGTTGATCAGCGACATACTTGGGAAATAGCTTGCTGTACTCCACCAGATGGAATTCTTTATCCTCAGCGCTAAACTCGAAGCGCAAGGTGTGAAGACGTCCCCGCCGTTCGACCTGGATCGTGCATTCATGATCGCTGATGGCGAGATTCTCACGCCATGCAATCCCTGCAGGAGCAAGGCTCGACCAGATGCCATAGGGCAGATCAAACATGGGATGGGTCATCCCAACTTCTCTGCGAACTTCTCGAAGAGGCCGGCCTGGTGCGGCATCTTGATCACGCCACCTTCGTTGGGATAGACGAGGACCAGTTCGCGAAATTCGTTGAGTGCAGCGAGGCGACGCGCTGGTTCGTTCCACGTTTCGCAGCCCTCTGCAATCTCTTCGTCGAGACCTTCGATAACCAGGGCGCGGAGATCATCATCAAAAGGAGCAGCACGCTCGATCATCAGGAAGCCAGTCACCTGCTTGAGAATGTGCGCATCTCCATCACCCCATAGATGCTTGAATTCGGTGATGAACTGGACGGCATCTGCGGCGCTCGGTACCACGAACGGAATGGGTTCCTTGCCGTCTTCGACGCGCCATTCATTTACGACAGGATCCTGGCTACCGAAGCGGTCCTCGAAGTTGCCCTTGTAGTCGAGGGGCGTGTCGCCGCCCATGATCGATTCATCCCACCAGCCCATGATCATCTCCTCTAAATTTCCTCGATATCTACAGGAAATTGGGTAACCGTCAACCAGTTCCTAACTAAATACAGAATCATATGGAGGTGATCATGCGCCCAATAAACAAGAGATATTTTGGTCAAGGCGCGGGTAAACTCTCCGTTAGTTTCTATGATGGATCGACCTTCGCAGAGGGTTTCATCGTCAAGCAAACTGGTGTTTCATCTTTCCTTGTCAGTAACGGGGTTTCGACTAAACGGATTCAGCTCACAAACGATACGACTCTGGCATCTATTTTGACAGAGCGTGTGGCTCCTACATCGGATCAGCTCACTATGGTTGCCGGCCTCGGCACCATCGAAGTAACGGACAATGGCGTGATCAAATATATTCAGAAGCTCAGTGCAAAGACGGTAACCCTGACTAATGGTGAGACCCGAGTTTGGGCCTACGGTTACGTAGATTCAAGTTCTGATAAAGTTGTGACCATCAACTCTCAAAGCCAAGTCCAGCACACCGCACTTATGAACGATCAGGGCGGTTACATTCTAAATTCCGACGGGGGATATGTCTATGCCTAACAATTCAACAATGACACAGGAACTGACCTCGAGGAACCTCCTGTACGCTCATCCTTATGATGCTGATCTGAAAAAGAAGTATGGCGCGGTCGGTGGAGGTGCTGATGCAACCTCCGCTCTGCAAGCCTTCTTCAACGATTCAACAGCGAAGACTCTATTCATTCCTGCTGGAACATATACAATCACCAAGGTGGAATACACTGGCACGGTCGACAAGCATGTCGTCTGTGAACCAGGCGTTATCCTACGTTGGACTGGTAATGACAGCATGGTTCGCATCACTCCTCCAGTTCAATGGGCTGAGAATGTCAGCGCTATCAATTCCGTTGATAGCTGGATCGGTGAGAATCCGGTGGCGGCGAGCACCACCCTTCACGTCGAATTGACTATGGGCAATGCTCATAATCTGTACCGTGGCCAGGTGGTCAAGATCGTCTCTAACGACGAACTCCTGAATGGTAAGGGTTCCGCAAGTTCTAACAAGCGCCGCAAGGGTGAGTTTGCAATCATCGCTAGTGAGACGACTGGAACGACGGCAGTCCTTTCTGGTATGCTTCGTGACTCCTATGATACTGTTCCTCGAGTTGTCCTACTGCCAACTACAAAGTTCACATGGACTGGCGGTACGGTGGATTGCACCAGCAACACCACTACGGCAACCCCTGAATTTGGTATGTTTGAACTTCTCAATCTGGTTCGTCCAGAGATCAAAGATGTTCATTCAATCAACGGTAATGCGTCGATGCTCCATCCTGTTGGTTGCCATAGTCCACGCTTCACGAACATCACTGCTCGTCGCCTGCGCAACGAACCAACAAACCAGGTCTTCGGTTACTTGCTGAATGATGACGCATGTGATGGTCTAGAAGCTCACAACCTGACTGGCTGGGGTGTTCGTCACGTTGTGACGACAAACACTCGCGTGACGGCTGCGAATAGCACAGAGTTCGCCTACTATGGTCGTTCACGCAATGGCGTGATCACCAACAGTCATGGCTTTGGTTGCTCCAATACTCCATTCGATACCCACGATGAAGTTGACACTTATCTGTTCCAGGGCTGTGTTGCCGTTGGAACTTATGCTGGTGCAGAAAGTGGCGGCGGTGGTTTCTCAGCTCGTGGTTACAATGTGACCTTCGATAACTGTGTGGCTAATGGTTGCCGTGGTGGTTTTGCTCTTGGTACAATTGATCGCGTTGCTCTAATCAACTGCCGAGTTCTGAGGACTCGCTTGAATGCCATCCAGGTCAACCTATCCACAACTGCGAACCAGAACGCACGCGTCACCATCCGTGGTGGTTATTATGAGAACATGGAAGTATCCTCTCCAATTGCCAGCTTTGGTGAAAGTGATACCTATCCTGTTGATGTGTTCATGGATAGCGTGACGTTTGCGACCATCAATACCGGTGCGGGAACAAGCCGTTTCTTCGAATGCTCTGGCGCAAAGGTCCGTGCTCGCAACATCACTCTCGACCTTACCAACTACACACCAACCAGTGCACCAACGAACACGATCTTTCGTCCAACGACTTCGAACAATGATTTCAGAATCGATGGCTTTGAAATCATTCCACCAATTAGTGTTGGTGCCTCAACATCATGGGGTCGCCTGGTAGAGGGTGCCACCGCCGGCCTTACAGGATCTTTTGTGTTCACTGGTGTCAAGTGCATTAGCACCCTGGACTTCACGGGAGCGAGCACCAGCAACGGTAATCCGTTCGGCCTCAGCATTGGCAACATGAGCGGTGCAACACTGATTGCACAGGGCGAAAAGACGGTCAATGGTACGTTCACCCGCACGGGCTATATGGCAGCAACCGCAGCGGCGTCATTCACCATCAACGTAGACAAGATCGCTGACAAGGATATTGTCATCCGTCTGTCCGGTTCAGCTGGTGCGGTGACGTTCTCGACCTTGCCTACAACCAACCGTAGGAATGGTGATACCCTCCTGATTGTCAACGACAGCAATGGTATCGTGACGCAGAACAGCGTTGCGATTGCGGCTGCTGGTTCGGCGCGATTTGTCTTTGCCAACAACGCTTGGCGAGCAGCATAAGAAGGTGAAGCCGGGGTCTTGGTCCCCGGCTCCCATCAAACGGGCAGATTTATCGTTTCACCGTCACCTTGTCGGAGGCGTGATCTATTAAACGCCTGTATCCGAACCTCTCTATTACTAACCAGGAAAGTCTGCTTGTCAAGCATTTTCCATCAAGGCATCTGCATGCCAGCGGCAGAAATCTTCCACCGTTTCTGCTAGGCTCCAATCCAAGTTCCGTGCAAGCCTCTTGAAACCATAGTCGCAGTCTTGGAGCCTGATACCCGAATCAGTAAAGAACCGTACGTTCGCTTGCCAAATTACTCGGCTCAGTTCAAGCTCTGCGCTGGCTGGAATCTTTGCACGGCTGCGAAGGCTCACAAAGGGCGCCACATAGGGTGCGCGTGCCTTCTGTCCGTTCGGTAAAATCATGCTCAGTCCACCGCAGTATGACCCTACGATAAAGTCTCTGAGATCCACCACATCATAGTAGGCTGTATCACTGTAATGGGCGAAATCCGAGAGCACCACAACCTCATCAATCACCACATTATCTGGCAGGAGAGCCTTGGCTGCACGAATGGTTCCACCAGTCACGCTGTCATCTTCGACCATTACGTAATGACCTTCAGGGATCTGTGCTACTTGCTCACTGAGTGAGACAAAACCCGATCGCTCTGCACGGAACTCTGGTACCAACTGTGATCCCGCCATCGCGAAGTAACGGGTCGAATGGATCTCATACGTCGCTTCAAAGAAAGCATCGAGTGAGATGACTGGGCGACCCTTGATCACTTCTACGGCCTGTTGGCGCTCATCAGCCACCGTCAGCAAGTGGACTTTGTGCTGGTATCCGGCCATCTTGTAGAGCTGCGCGATACCGAGGCGGACGGCGCTCTGCAGTTGAATCCGACGGCGGGTAAGTTCTTCCATACCACCTGGCATGATATGCTTCCAAGCCTTGATCGCCAAATCTTCCTCATTGCGAATCAAGTATGGCAGAGCATCCTGGTCGACGGTCTGCCAGCTGAGCAAATAGTCACGCACCGCAGGATGGAGGTGATCATATTGTCCCTCACGGGCCTGCTTGCTTGAAATGTTGGTACGTTCCACCATAACGGTGCGGCCAGGCAATGCCTCACTGAAGCCCGCATTGTCCGAGCCATAGACGTAAAAGATGCGGCATGCAGATGGTATGTTGGGGAAATGATAGTTGAGGTATTCATACAACCGACGAGTCAGGTCGGTGAAGTTTATCTCGCCAGGCATATACCGAGCCGCCCAGGGATCAAGCTCAAGCCAGTCGCTATCTTGGACCGCGAGCTCAACCATTGCGCAACGATGTTCAGCAGGAATGGCGGCCGTACCACCATATTTCTGGCCTACGTATGAATCATGCCCAGGTGCGAAGTAGCCACCGACGACCGTGAAGCCCATTTCTTCGACCAATACCTTGGCCCGCTCCATCATGTCCGTATGACCGAGGTGAATAGGTGCCATCCCACCACTTGTGACGAGAACTGCTGGCACATCATTGTTGGTGAGTGCAGCTAGATTATTGCGAATCTTCTCAATGCTCGTACAGGCGAACGTGCTTTTGGCGGACTTGTAAAGATGTGGCAGATGGGGAAGACCATCATCGAAGAACCCTGCATCGAAGAGCGCTTTTGTGGAGCGCGTCTTCCCGTACAGATTGCCATAAGCAATGTCCGACAATGCTTTCCAGGCATAACGCTTGTCTGGGTCAAGCTCGCTGAGGTCAATGGATTCTGCGAGGACACGAACACTCATCGGCGACATCGCATCTGGCAGACCCGCGATCTTGTAGAGATCCCCTTCGGGTCGATGCATTTGGATGCCACAAGCGTAAGTGTCTGTCATGCCACCTATTTGCTACCAAGTTGGTGGTCTGTCAAGCAGATAGGCGAATTTTCCACAGCAAGGCCGCAGCCATTCCTTCGGTCTCCACGAGGACATAGAGCTTGGCAACACGATGCATCATCCGTGCTGTCGAGCGTTCAGGTTCGTTGGGATCAAGAGGCTCGTCGGAAGACCAATCATACAGCACTCGCAAGGAATCGCTCGTGATACCAAACCTGGCACCAAGTCGTTTCTTCTGAAGTCTGGAGAACTCCTTGCGAAGCTTCTTGAGAGCTAGAGTGGGTGATCCGCAGACCATCAAAGACGACGTAGAAGGTGCTGCCTGATCGATGGATCATCACCCAATACATCGTCCAGATCCTCCCGAACGCGCGTCATCTTGCGCTCACGAGCCTTGGCCTCGATGACCTCTTGATCATTGGACCTGGGATTCAGTGATTTCTTCTCGAGCAGCGGCAAACCCAGCAGCTTACGAACATCATTGCCATTGACAGCCCGTTGCTGAACACGGAAATTGGGTACGAACTTACCACGCACCTCTCCACCGAAGATCAACGGGCCCTCGTAGGGTTTGTTGGGTTCGAAGGTTTGCTGACGGTGTCGGCACAGAGTAAGGTGTGGCTTCAGTCCCTCTGGGTGGTCGATCGGTGCGCACTCGGTGAGCTCCCTATGACGGGCAACGAATGCAGGCGCCTCGAATGCTAGGCATTGAGCACCATTGTTCCCGAGTCGTGCGATACTCCGCTCTCCACCCTCGATGGTGATGGGGTTGAAGTCAAGAGGCGGAAGCCTGGATAGGTCGGTCGCACTCCTGACACTGGCAAGGGTTAGGTGCAGCGACGAGGGCACGAACATGAGAGGGAACCCCTCCTCAATTCCCCAGCGGTAAAGGTCAAGCCAGTTGACCAACGGCCGGTAGAGCCAGAGGGTGCCATGATCATTCACAGGATAGCGGTCGGATCGACAGCATCGAACTTTGGTGCAGCGAGAAGCGCCTGGATAGCAGCCTTGGCTTTCACCGCGGCGGCCTTCCAACCGCGGCGCCAGTCCTCACCGGCGAGGGAATCACCATAACGGCAAGCCTCGATATCCTGACCATTCTGGAATGCTTCGCGGCCTTCGTTCTCGCTGGCGTTGAAGCCGGGAGGGAGAAGCCAAAGTGGGGTCGCCATGATTTTATCTCCTCTTGTTTCGCTAACCACTATACCTGGTTTTGGTGAGGAGTCAACTAAAACATGGAGATCAGGAGTGAGTAATTCCCAGCAAGTCGTCGATCTCGCGCGACCGCTGTTCCTGACGTTCAGGACTGCGAGCCGTCAGGTGCATCGTGAATCCGTTACATGGGAAGACCCGCGTCACGTCCTCGTCTGCCGGGAGAGGATAACCATCGCTGGGCGTCCAGCTGCGAACCAGTGCCTCCACCTCGGCATCTTCGGCCGGTGATAGGTTGAGATCACGGCGTGCGTGGCGCATCAGCTCACTGGTCACAGTCGCGTAATCACCCTGCGCGCTGACCCAATTGGAGGGACGGTGCGAGCCATCGATCGAAAGAACAACCTGCATTGCCTTGCCTCCTATCCTAGTTCAACATGGAGAGTGAATCTCTGGCGACCTTCTGGGAAGGTTGACACCTTCATGGCATCCCACCAGTCCTCGGTATCGCTGAAGCAATACTTCTTGGATGCCTCGAGGTCCATCTGCATCACTGTCGGATCTTCCAGGCGCCGAAGGATGACCTTTTCGAGCAGGCGAGTGACATAGCCGATCTCGAAGTCGCCGATCTGATCGATCAGTTCGAGATCGAGCACCGCGCCATAATCACGCCAGACGGTGACTTCTTCATCACCCTCGTACCAGCTTTCCCACTTCTCGCTCAGGTCCAAAATGGGGAAGAAGCCGAAGACCTCAAGGATCTTGGCCTTGATCGCCGCGCCGACATTTTCCTCGACGTCATCGAACATGGGCTTATCACCCATAACCCAGAAGCCTTGGCGGCTCTTATACATCAGCCGAATACCAGCTCACGGAGCGAGACGATTCCCTCGAGCTCCTCGGGCGTCTCTTCGCCCGTCAGATCGTCGCTGGACATGATGATGCGCTTGCCCGCATACGCAGGATTCTCGAGCTTGGCCTGCATGAGGCCCACTTCACGGGGGCTGAGCAGGAAAAGAAAGTCCTCAACGGGCATCACCGATCTCCTATAATTGCCCCACCAGTCCTACACTGAACTGGTGGGGTGTCAACCGATTAGTGGGCGGTGTTAACCTTGCCCAGCGAGAGCGCCGTGAAATACTGGCTTGCGATCGTCGCCGCCAGCTGCGGGCACATCCGCGCCTGCGTGATCGGACCCATTTCCTCGTAGCCCTTGCGGATCTTGCTGCTGAGCAGTTCCGCGACCGGCATGATGCCGCTGATGTGGGTCTTGAACTTCATCGCACCGTTGCGACGGCCCCAGAAGTTGACCAGTGTGCCCTGGATACGTGCAATGCCCCAGACCTTGTCGTTCTGCGGGGCGCCGCCCCGATTGCCGCGACGGCCTTCATTGTAGAAGTGCGCCAGTGCGAGCATATCAACAGTTGCAGCCATCTTCCGATCTCCTCTGTTCGTTTCCGATAAACTGGTGATAGCACCTGGTTGAACGGTGTCAACCAGGTTTCTCCTCAATAGAGGATTTCGTAGACGTCCACGGTATCGCGAAGGATCGCTTCGACCTCCGGCGTGAAAACCTGGCCCGTGGTCGGATCCACACCATCGCATACGAACATGCGATCGTCGACCGTTACGAGAACCGAACCGCTAACCCGGCCCCAATACATAAGGCAGGTTTCCATCGCGTCCTTGCGGCTGCGAGCCGGCTGGAAGGCGATATCATTGAGTTCAATTTCCAGGCCATGCTGGGTGATAGTATATGCCGCCATTTCCGATCTCCTCTAGTTGTAAGGAGACAGTAACACCAGGTTAAGTGGCGTCAACCAGTTTTGTTTTCATCCTCCCAGGCGACATAGACCGCCCAGGGATCTTCGTAGAGTGCTGCGGGACAGATATCATTCTCGCCATATTTGCACTGGTAGCGCTCAGTGGGTTTCGTACCTGGCGGGCCGAAATGATCATCATAGTTCAGGCCATAGCAATGGCGCATATGAACGCCCCACGCTTGATCGCCCTTCTTGATCCGTTGCTCTGCGGTATCATGGGCGGTCTGCACGCGAAGAGCATCGCCCACCTCATTCTGTTTGATCTTGAGCAAATAGCGCAGACGGGCGATAGCTTCCAGCTGACCCTGCAAGCCATCACTAACTGTGACACCAATGGCTTGCAGAAATAGCTGGTGCATGACCTTGTCGTCGATCGTACTGCACATCAGGCGAGGCGCTCATATTCATTGGTCTCGTCGACGAGCACGTAGATCCGGTGATCCTCCGGCGCGCGTTCGAAACGGCTCTCGAGATCGCTGACGTAGAAGCTGCGCTCGTTCATGATCGGATTGAACCAATCAGGCATACAGGTGTCCACGCGCTGGTGGACCAGACCCAGGCCGATCTTGTAGCGGGTCGTTGCATCGTAGCGCTTGGTCAGGACATATTCCTGCATGCCGCCGAACGGATTGGCGAAGAAGCCCTGGTTCGTCGGCTCGGTGATGAAGAAGCGCAGGTTACCAGCGCCATATTCCTTGACGAGTGCCGAAATGTCGAGTTGCTTGGTCATCCTGTCCTCCTGTGCTGTGCTGCTTTCGCGTCAACCAATCCATCAACGATCTCCGACAACACCACCTTCTTCTGTAGGCGAGGGTTATCGTCGCGATCAACCACAACGGCAAGATTGGGGTCGAGCATATCCAGGAAATGCTGAAGCTCTGCTACTGTGATTTGCACCACTACCTCCTAGCCGTTTACAAGCTGGTGATAGCACGACCAATTAGTTCGTCAACCAGAATCTAATAGGTGACATCGTCGGCGTAGGACCAGAAGTCGCCTCGTGTCGCACCGAGTGATGGATAATAGGTGAGGCAAGTGTTGGCGACCATGAGCCAGATCATTTCACAACCGGTAGGAGTGTTGCTGCCCTTCTCATGATTGCAATCATAATGGGCAACAGTCATATTGCCTGTATTGAAAAAGCCGAAACCACCGCAGAAGGTATGATCAAGGGTGATGTTGTCGACCAGGACCTCTCCACAAATACCACACATGCCACCCTGGGCCGCCAAGAGCTTTGCCTTGGCATTGATTCGTTTCTTCTTACCTGGAGTGTGAGCCTTCTTCCCTGTTGGATTGCGTCGCAGATGGACTTTCAGGGCATCAGGAATTATGACTTTGCGCAAGCGGTAGTTGGCCCTGAGTTATGGATTCACGAATCCTCCGTAACACGACATCACGGCTAGAGCTAGATGTCTCGAAGCCATTGTCGAGTTTGGCCCACCACTTACGTCTACCGAAATGCCACTGAAAGGATCCGACCCGTACGCCGTCTTGGAGGATGGCGTACTGCTTATTGTAGCGGGACTGGATTGAGCCCTTTGTGACGTCTCGGAGGACGAGATTGGTCACAGGCTTCGGGCTGCTCGCTCAAGCGATTCCGCGGTCTTGATCATTCCACGCTCGCGAGCATTCTTGGCTTGCCAGCGGAGATGTGACCGTCGACGGCTCTTCCGGATAGAATCACGGATTGCATCACAATAGTTCATTTGCCCTCCGGAAAATAGGGGTTGATGATGATACGGGCCTGGCACTTCCAAGTCGCACTTGCGAAGTATAGGGCGCGTTCGAGTGAGGATTTGAATGGTGGGAAGAAGACCGTTCTCCTTTAGCTATCTTGGCCCGCAGCGTCGAATCCTTGGCTGAAGAAGCCGAAGCGGCCCAGCCATTCATCACGCATTGGAATACCGTCCATGTGAAACTCTACACCGGCCTGATATCCTTCACGGTATTCTTCCGCTTCAGCTTCAAGCCGTTGCTCTTCTTCACGAAGCTCATTCTGTTCACTGAACAGGTTGGTTTCGACTTCGGCCGAAAAACCACAATCAAGCTCTTCCTCAATTTCTCGGAGGCGTGTGGTGATCTGCATAAATCGGGCATAATGAATCATCAGCTCTACTCCTAGTACGATACCAGAGTATTGCGAAATGCCACTCCGTCAACCGTTCCCTTGACGCCGTTGAGCGGATTGACTGCATTGCGAATATCGTTGATCTCGATGGGCACAAAGGAGATCCGAATGAACGTCCTTGGTTTGCTCTGCGTGATCAGTGGACGACGATGCAGGATATAGGGATCCATGCAGAAGAGGACCTTCGATTCACATTGGTGGATGTTCTCAGGGCGGACAAACTGCGCCAAGAAGTGATTCACGTTGTGGATCAGTGGGTTGAAGTCCTCTGGAAAATCCACCGAGAGGTCGGCATATTCCGTTCCCGTGTGGTCAGTCCACACGTAATTCTGTTCAGGAGTGTGGGAGATCCTCATCGAGAATCCGTCGACATGCCATTCACTGTCGGTGTTGGTGTTAGCCAGTCCATGACGAACCGTGGCGTAACAAAAGGGATGGTCGATCCCCAATTCGTCCTGTCGAGCCTTCGCGACGAGGAACATTGGTAGAAGCCACTGAAGTTCGTCGGGCCACTGATACCCTCCACCGTTAACCCTGATGGGCATACGGAGAACACGCTGCTCCTCGAATGGGCATTCCAGGTCCATCGCCTGAACGCGATCGGGATGGCCGGCGTTGCTGAACTCGGCCGTCGATACCAGTCGATGGGCTCGATTGTGAATCACTTGATCACCTCCGCCGTGGGGCAAGGATTGGACCAGATGCCGCGCAGTAAATACGGGATGCGGTCCAGTTCGCCCAGCATATAGCAGGCGACGACCCTGATCATAGCAAAATAGTTGGAGTATGCGAACTGCGTATAGTTCGTCATCCCATTGTAGGGCTGGCTGACGTCTCGTGGGAGCATAGCGTGCCAACGCTTGTTGGAATAGTAGAACTCTCCGACCTTCTGCTCCTTGAACATGATGTCAAAGAGGCGGCCTGTTGAAATCGGATAGTCCCGCGTTACTTTGAGCTGAACGGTGTCTTCCATGTCCGATCTCCTTCGTTGCCTACACCACCAGTTCTATACGAAACTGGTGGGCCGTCAACCAAAAGATTAGGCAAAGGCGAGTTTGAACATCATCGCGTCCTCGGCACGGGCGAACACAAAAGGATGGTGAGTGAAGGTAGAACCCATAAAATAATAGGTCTTCGGTTCCCGCCTGAATTTCACTGCGCTTTGGCCCTTACCGACCATCTCTTCTAGCCATTCAACCATTGACATAAGAGCTTGGCTGGATCCGCGCGGGATCTCGATTTTGAAGGCATCCGCCGGAATATCAGACATAGCGGCGAGTTTGTCTGTCGAAGCCGATATGGCTGAAGAAATCATCGATGCACGCATGGTTGACCACAGGCAACAGCCGAGGATCGGCCTTGTCGATCTCCTGCTGAGTGAGATTGGTTGTCTCGAAGAACGCACGCTGCCGCTCTGCAGTCTTGAGCCATTGTGCCTCGTCCCATTCACCACAGTAATAGAGCCCCGTAGGAGCCCAGCAGCAACCCTCTCGGCGAGCCCGCTTGTCCGCGTCGCTGATCTTGCCCTTGCGCTTACCGTGCGCGAATCCGTTCCACTTGCCGATAGTGCGGTAGAAACCCTTGTCCTTGAACTCAGGCATCATGATCTTGTGGATCACGTTCCGACCACTGTCGGCGACGAACTTCACGATAAAGGGCTTCATCAGTTGATTCCCATAGCCGAAAGCTGGTAGGGCCACATGCCGGTCGCGCGGTAGAATGCCGCCATCACCTGAGCCTTCTGGTCATCACGCGCTTCGTCGAGCGTAGGCTCGAGGTCCTTGAGGACCAGATAGCGATCTCCGTTCGACATATGGAGTTCCCGTCGGCAAGCATCGAGAGCATCACGTGCTTCAGCGAGGTTTGCGAGCGCATTGCGCAATGGGAGGAGATGGTCGATGCGGATGGGAGCCATCCGACAAGTGCTGAATCGATGGCCCTGATACTGAGCAGCCTGCTCGTCCATCTGGTCGTCGGTCATTTCGCGATCGATCATCTTGTCC